>LPNX010254166.1:0-26388 GCA_001517045.1 Pseudotsuga menziesii | reverse complement strand
CCCATCCATCATTCATATTTTTACACCTATCAGTTTTCCCAATTGCTCATAATTTTCCTAGTTTAGCCCTATATCCTCATGGAGCCATTGAAGCCTTTGTCCTTTATGTTCCATATGATAATATTTCTGATATATCATAGTTTTATCATCCTCATATCATATCTATAAAGGTGCTACATCAGATTGGAATATTGACATGTGATTCACATCACAATTTTGCAACTATTCAGGGAATTGGTTGTGACACAAATTGCCTTATTTTTTGTACTCTTTGGAAAGGAGTATGCACATATATATTTTCCATTTAAGATTATGTTTGCATATCATAGTTTTACAGAAGCAATAAGCATTTAGATAATGTTCCTACTTCATCAGTTGATGAGATACAAGGAGTCTCTCCTCTTCCTTCTTGCACGTTCTACACTCTAGCGCATGATCATGGATTTCATGATTTCTTCAGCAAGTCCTTCATCCAGAAGTAGTTCATTCAGCTCATTAAAGTGAATATGAAGATATGTTGAAGACATATTTCAAATTTTGTGCCCTATCCTTTCTTCAGGGAGGATTTCCCCCATGTGATTTTGCCTCTTTCCTCACTATTCTGTACATAATAATTGTTAAAGGGTGACCATATCCTTGTTGCTGGGCCCTATATGCATCTATATTTTTTTACATGCCATAATAAATTCAGAGTTATATGGGGGTGTTCGAATATATTAAACCCACTCATAACTTAGGATAAAATAATTAATCATTATTTGATTAATTATTCACCCACTAGCTTAATTACTTGACATCCACTTGCACCTTAAAGTCAATACATGCCATCTATATCCTAGGAATGATTTATTTCTAATTATAGGTTGATCTTGACCACCTTTTGACCATCCAGAATTAGTATGCAACACTTTACATCAGATTTTGCTTTATTCTTCTTTTCTTGCTTTTATATGGATAAGATAAAAGCTAGTCAACTAGGAAACTGACATCTTTTGTTTCCAACCCATCCTCCATTATTTTTTCTCCATTTACTAGGATTAGCATGTTTTTTCCATCTCCTTGAAAACTCACTCATGATTTTTCCAACTCGTGAGGTCCTTGATAGATTTTGGAAGTGCTTTAGCCACCTATGGGGGTTTGCTATATTTTGGTAAGTCAACCTTTTTGAGCTTTATGAGTTGTTTCCATACAATTTGATTTTCCTATGAGGGATGTAATATTTATGTACACTATTATTTATAATTATTCAATGGAAGGATACACACCAATATGCATCTCTTCATTTATGTGATTCACTCTATTTTCTTCTCTCTATTTTTCCTGTGTGTGCTTGTGAGAATTCTTAGTAGCAAGATCTATTTCCTATGCTTCTTATTAGAATAATTTAGCATAGAATTGATCTATTATTTCTACAAGTATTTTATTCATTTGTAAAAGTATTAACCTCTATTATCTTATATGAATTTGTTCAAGATGAAGAAGAAGTAGAATCTTCAACTCGATCAATTCGAATTGTTGAAAGTCTCCTTGTTGTGACTCCTTCTATTGCTTATCCAGTAGTTTATGAGATCTATGATATCTCATGTTCTCATATAGATGATCAAGAATAAGAAATTAAAATATCCATTTTTGAAGAAAAATTCTCCTTCCATTCTACTCGGTCATTCTCTAGTGATTCTTCTATTCTAAATTTTGTGCAAAGTTTTCTAGTAAAAGCTCAAAGAGTTGAAGAGAAATTCAATTCCTCTTTGTCCAATCATGCTTATAGTGTGAAAAAGTGATATTTTGGATGTTATGGAAGAAATATCATATTTTATGAGTGATCCATTCACCCTCATTAATATAGATCTTCCAACAAATTCCTACATGATTGCTTGCACCAATACTTAGATTTTTGTTGAAAACACAAAAAATTATGCATCTACCATCTTAGTGGAGCATTTCGAACCTTTGTTTAATACTCTTTGATCTGATACAACCTTATTTGGTTATAATTTTAAGTTTCAAGAGCCTCCATTCATGCTTGTAGTTGTTCTCATCAATTTTGGTGTGCGAAATCAAGAACCTCAAGTCTCTTTCAAATTTGTTGCTGATGATTCGATGTTAGTTTTCTCTTGTGAGTTTGCTGATATTATTTTTTTTGAATAATTGGATATTTTATAAGATATATGATATTATGTAGCTCAATAATTTGATCTCCATGGTCCCAATACTTCTCTACCTTCCTACTTAATCACATGCTCATCTCCTCACAGTACTAGTAAATATGGAGACATACCACATTTGCATGGACACTTGCTCCAAACACCTAGTGATGATTTTACCTCACATGGTTCGATGTTAAATACTGAAACATATAAGTTGCTTGGATTTAGCTCACATGGTTCGAATTCTCATGAAATTTTTCTCTCTCATTAGTTGATCTCAGTTGCTCTACATGGGTCTAGTTTTCATCTTACAGCTCTCTATGTTCTTGATTTAGTTGAGCATATTCCTCTTCTTCCAAAGTGGAAAATTCCTTTAGACATATTCATTTAGTTTGTATAGGTTCATGCATAGTCCTAGGATGTTGATGCATAGAAGAAGCAATATTTTGCATTACCACTACATAGAGTTGCAAATTACAACAAATTTTTCACAAGTTTTTGCTTGAAGAGAACTGTTTTCTCTTTAGTATATCTTGTTTCTTGATTACCTGGTTATTTTTTTCGAGGGGGTCCCATGAGGTTTTCTCAATTTTATTTTTTTATTAAGAATCATTGTTGGAATATATTAAACCCACTCATAACTTGGGATAAAATAATTAATCATTATTTGATTAATTATTCACCCACTAGCTTAATTAGTTGGCATCCACTTACACCTTAAAGTCAATACATGCCATCTATATTCTATGAATGATTTATTTATAATTCCTGGTTGATATTGAACACCTTTTGACCATCCAAAATTAGTATACAACACTTTACAAGATATTCTGCTTTACTTTTCTTTTTCTACTTTTTCTTCTTTTCTATGGATAAGATAAAAGCTAGTCAACTAGGAAACTGGCAACTTTTGTTTCCAACCCATCCTCCATTAGTTTTTATCCATTTTATAGGATTAGAATGTTTTTTAAATCTCCTTGAAAATTCACTCATGCTTTTTCCAACTCATGAGGTCCTTGATATATTTTGGAAGTGCTTTATCCACCTATGGGGGTTTGCTATATTTTGGTAAGTCAGCCTTTTTGAGCTTTATGAGTTGTTTCCATACAATTCTATTTTCATATGAGGGATGTAATATTTATGTACACTATTATTCATCATTATTCAATGGAAGGATAGACACTAATATTCATCTCTTCATTTATGTGATTCAGTCTCTTTTCTTCTCTCTATTTTTCCTGTGTGTGCATGTGAGAATTCTTAGTAGCAAGATATGTTTCATGTGCTTCTTCTCAGCATCATTACTCATATAATTGATATATTATTTATACATGGTATTAGAGCTATAGGGAGAAAAAAAAATCCATATTCTACATGGCATCAAAGCATCAAGGTTGATCAAGTTCTACAGAGTTGAGGAGTGCATCCAGTCTCCTATCCCTCTTTGAAGAAGAGCTTGTCTAGCTTACAAGATTTTATCCTATTTTATTTTGATGATTATACTATTGATATTTATATTGATGATTATACTATAACCCATTCATTTTTCTCTAAATATCCTATCTCTTTGAAGAAGAGCTTGTCTAGCTTACAAGATTTTATCCTATTTTATTTTGATGATTATACTATTGATATTTATATTGATGATTATACTATAACCCACTCATTTTTCTCTAAATATACTATGTTATATTTTGAGATCTATGTGCCAGATCCTTCACACACTGTGCATACCTCTCTCATTGATGGTGTACAACATAGTGATTTCCAGGATTTTTGCTTAGCCAAATCTAGCCTTATTTGTGTCATACCACTTACCTTACTTGATATCCTATGATTTTTAATCTCCTCCTTTGGTTTTGGTATCAATACTCAGANTTTCCAGGATTTTTGCTTAGCCAAATCTAGCCTTATTTGTGTCATACCACTTACCTTACTTGATATCCTATGATTTTTAATCTCCTCCTTTGGTTTTGGCATCAATACTCAGAACCACCTTGAAGATCATGAACATCTGATTCTTTCCTCCTTTCATTATATAGAGGATTCATCACCAATGTATTCCCATGAGTCTACTGATATGATTATATGTGATCCTTTGTATTTTTATTTAGAAGCATATTTTAAGGTTGATACACATATCATACCACCATCCATACCATATACAATACCTATGAATAATCCTAAGACTATACAAATCCCAAGTTCACTAGTTGATTCCTCATTGGTCTCTTATGCAGTGATATTTATCTTACATGGTTTGAAGTATTTCCTATATTTTAGTGGCTGGTTATCCATGTACTTATTCATATTTGGAATGATATTAAACATGTTTTTATATATTCTAAACACTTATGGTTCAAATCGTATGCCCATCCATCATTCATATTTTTACACCTATCAGTTTTCCCAATTGCTCATAATTTTCCTAGTTTAGCCCTATATCCTCATGGAGCCATTGAAGCCTTTGTCCTTTATATTCCATATGATAATATTTCTGATATATCATAGTTTTATCATCCTCATATCATATCTATAAAGGTGCTACATCAGATTGGAATATTGACATGTGATTCACATCACAATTTTGCAACTATTCAGGGAATTGGGTGTGACACAAATTGCCTTATTTTTTGTACTCTTTGGAAAGGAGTATGCACAGATATATTTTCCATTTAAGATTATGTTTGCATATCATAGTTTTACAGAAGCAATAAGCATTTAGATAATGTTCCTACTTCATCAGTTGATGAGATACAAGGAGTCTCTCCTCTTCCTTCTTGCATGTTCTACACTCTAGCGCATGATCATGGATTTCATGATTTCTTCAGCAAGTCCTTCATCCAGAAGTAGTTCATTCAGCTCATTAAAGTGAATATGAAGATATGTTGAAGACATATTTCAAATTTTGTGCCCTATCCTTTCTTCAGGGAGGATTTCCCCCATGTGATTTTGCCTCTTTCCTCACTATTCTGTACATAATAATTGTTAAAGGGTGACCATATCCTTGTTGCTGGGCCCTATATGCATCTATATTTTTTTACATGCCATAATAAATTCAGACTTATATGGGGGTGTTCGAATATATTAAACCCACTCATAACTTAGGATAAAATAATTAATCATTATTTGATTAATTATTCACCCACTAGCTTAATTACTTGACATCCACTTGCACCTTAAAGTCAATACATGCCATCTATATCCTAGGAATGATTTATTTCTAATTATAGGTTGATCTTGACCACCTTTTGACCATCCAGAATTAGTATGCAACACTTTACATCAGATTTTGCTTTATTCTTCTTTTTTTGCTTTTATATGGATAAGATAAAAGCTAGTCAACTAGGAAACTGACATCTTTTGTTTCCAACCCATCCTCCATTAGTTTTTCTCAATTTACTAGGATTAGCATGTTTTTTCCATCTCCTTGAAAACTCACTCATTATTTTTCCAACTCGTGAGGTCCTTGATAGATTTTGGAAGTGCTTTAGCCACCTATGGGGGTTTGCTATATTTTGGTAAGTCAACCTTTTTGAGCTTTATGAGTTGTTTCCATACAATTTGATTTTCCTATGAGGGATGTAATATTTATGTACACTATTATTTATAATTATTCAATGGAAGGATACACACCAATATGCATCTCTTCATTTATGTGATTCACTCTATTTTCTTCTCTCTATTTTTCCTGTGTGTGCTTGTGAGAATTCTTAGTAGCAAGATCTATTTCCTATGCTTCTTATTAGAATAATTTAGCATAGCATTGATCTATTATTTCTACAATTATTTTATTCATTTCTATTGTATGGGTGACTTTAGGCCTAGTTTCCAGGGTCCAAGTTGTCCAAAGTTAGGATTAAGGGGGGGCGAGGGGGTGTTAGGATTAATTAATCCTCCTTTTTCCAATATAGTATATTTGGTCATTTTTCCTGACTTAGGAAGTTATTATCACTGTACTAGAGTATGGGTGACACACCAAGGGGTTATATTCCACTTACTACATCTTTATGCGTGAATTTACGTGCCTCTGTGACCAAACCCTACATTACAGGAGCACACTCTCGGTGCCACCAACAATCACCTTCTATTTCCTATGGTAGGTAAGACATTATGATGAGTTATCCTCTAGTTACTTTAGGTTATATCACTATAAATTATACTAGTTCCAGTTTGCATTCATGCAAGGAGTGTGGAGCCTTTTATCCACCTACATCATCAATGAACTGATTGTAGAATGATTTAGACATCTGGAGTTAAACTAGTGAGCTCTAGATGTGATTTTCCACACTGATTTAGCTAAACAATCAGTTAGAGTTGGATGTAATAATAATAAAGGATACAATGGAGGACATGTTTTATTGGGGGATGATGAACCATGTAAAATTGTTGCAATGGGTAAGGTACAAATTAAGTTAAGTAATGGAAATTAATGACTGCTAAAGATCTAGGGAATATTCCTGCTATGACAATAAATCTGATCTCAACTAGGAAGTTGGGAGGTAGCGATTGTTTGTCTACATTTGGAAAATCCTGGAAGATCACTAATGGAGAATTGGTAATAGAAAAAGGTGATATGATAAGTGTGTTGTATGTATGTCCTCATAATACTAATTATTCTATCTCTATAGCTTCCACAGAAATAGGTGCAAAATTGTGGCATCATAGGCTTTCCCACATGAGTGAGAAGGGGATGCAGATTCTCCCCTCAAGGAAATTGCTTCCAAATATGAAGCGAGTAAGTTTGGAATTATGTGAGAATTGTGTTTATGGAAAACATGTGAGAGTTATATTTCTTAGGGCTGGGAAACATAAGAAGAGTAAAAAGTTAAGACTTGTTCATACAGATGTATGGGGACTAAATTAGGTATAATCTCTCGGTGGCTCTCATTATTATGTTACTTTTATTGATGATGCAACTAGAAAAACTTGGGTTTATTGCATTAGATAGAAATACAACGTGTTTGTTACTTTTAAGAAGTGGAAATATTTTTTTAGAATGAGACAGGAAAAAGGTTGAAATTTCTTAGATCTGATAATGGAGGTGAGCATTGTAGCAAGGAGTTTCATAGTTACTATTCATACCATGGGATTTGTAGAGAGAAGACAGTCCCAGGAACAACAAAACAAAATGGTGTGTCAGAAACCATGAATAAAAGGATCATGGAGCATGCAAGGTGTATGAGATTGAATGCAAGGTTTACCTTATAGTTTTGGGTTGATGCTATAGATATTGTTGTTTATTTAATAAACAAAGAACCTTTAAGCGCTTTGGATGGTGGAATTCTAGAGGAGGCATGGACAGGTAAAAAGGTAAACTACTCATTTCTGAAATATTTTGGCTGTGAAGCACTTTCCCATATTGATAAAGAAAATAAAACAAATATTAAGGCTATATCTAAGAAATGTACCTTCATCACCTATGTAATTATGAAAATCACAAAATCATTAAGAGTATAGATGCAATATTCCATGAAAAGGTTATGTACAAAGATCAATTGCAGGGAAAGAAAGACGAAACGGAAAACACATAGTACATTGTGCTTGATGAAATAAAATAAAATGAAGTTCTAAAGGCACCATAAAATCAAGAGAAGAAGCATCTACCTAAAGCTCCTGCAAATGTATGAATATATACAAGGTCAAGTAGACCCCATGAATGATTCTCTCCTTCACTTTATTATTTATTAAGGATTAATTCTGGTGAACTAGAATATTATGAAGAGGTAATGCAGATATAAACTAGAAAGAAGTGGGAGCAAGGCATGAATGAGGATATGGAATCATTGGTAAGAAACCAAACTTGGGATTTGGTTTATTTTTCTGTAGGAAAATGAGCATTGTGGAATAAATGGGTTTATAGGTTGAAGGAAGAATATGGAGGCAAGAAGAGGCACAAGGATAGACTTGTTGTAAATGGTTTTTCACAAAATAAAGGTATAGACTTTGATTAAATATTTTCTCCTATTGTTAAAATGACTTCAACTATCACTACCTTAACTCTAGTGGTGGTAGAAGCATTGCATCTTGAATAGTTAGATATAAAAAAACCTTTCTCCATGGGAATTTGGAGGAAGATATTTATATGTAGAAACCACATGGGTATGAGATCAATGGGAACGATAATTTGGTTTGCAATTTGAATAAGATCTTGTGCATCCTAAAGAAATATCCAAGGAAGTGGTATTTAAAATTTTATAAGTTTATGATAGAAAAGGGTTATAGTAGATGCCATTCTTTCCACTGTGTTTATTTCAATAGGCTATACAATGGAATATATATTATCGTGTTATTGTATGTGGATGACATGCTTGTTTTAGGGTCTAACATGTAGGATAGAAATGTGCTAAAAAAGAAAACTAGCTAAATCATTTGCAATAAAGGATTTGAGTAGTGCAAAGAAAATTCATAGTATGAGAATAACAAGAGACAAGAAAAATCGCAATTTAACATTGTCTCAATGTGAGTACATATAAAAGGTGTTGGATGGGATTAGAATGTATAATAAAAAATGAGTTAGTACACCTTGTGGAAAATGAACCCAATAGATAGAACAATTACACTCAGAAAAATTGCTAATCAAACATGCAAAATTAACACCAAAGGAGACTAAAATTGGAGCATAACACTAATCCATATTGAGTAAGCGTACAATAGGAAACCTTGTGAAGTAATAGGCTTCTTCAATATATAATTACATGAGATATTTGAATGCATAAGGATGCCATTCGAAAAGGTCAAAAAACAGGCTTACTAAATCTAGTCAAATCCCCCATAAGTGCATAAAGCAGTTTCCAAATCCACCAAGATGCTCACGAATTGGATAAGTCAAGTAGGAAATATAATGACAAATGGAAAGAAAACTCATACATGCTTTTGTTAGGAGAAAAGGAGGGAGGATGATGTGGGAAAAAAACAAGTCAACTACACCTAGTATAGCTTTTTCTTTTGCTTTAAATCTGAATAAAACAAGCAGCTTTCAGAAAATACAGATATGCACTTTGGAGGATCTGGAATAAACTAGACATGCTAAAATGGGTTTACAAGATGTTTCCCAAGCGCTCCATGACTCAGTTTTAGCATTTTTTGACTTCTAGGACATGTAGAAGGCAACTAGCATAGAGTGGAATATATGAAACTAGGTAATAAGACAGAAATGATACCTTTGGACAGCAATTTCAAACTAAGTAAGGATATTTGTCCCAACACACCTGAAGAGATATAATACATGTCCAAGGTTACCTATTCATTACCAATCGGTTGCTTGATGTATTCCATGGTGTGCACAAGACCAAATATTGCACATGGAATGGGAGTTTTGAGTAGGTATATGAAAAATCCATGTAAAGAGCATTGGAAGGTAGTATAGTGGATTCTCAGGTATTTGAGAGGCACCACTTCTCATGCATTTTAGACATTGTTCTATAGGGATATGCTGATGTATATATAGTTGGTGATAAACATAGATGGAGGAGAACCAGAGGGTATATTTTTAATATAGGTGGAACAATAGTAAGTTGGATTTTGAAACTACAATGGAAGTAGTATGTTGTTGCTACAAAGGGTAGTAAAGAGATGATTTGTATGCATAGGTTCATGGAGGAATTGGGTAAGAAGTAGGAGAATAGTAGGTTGTACAATGACATCTAGAGTTCCATTCATATTGCAAATAACTCACCCTTTTATTGGAAGACTAAACATATACATCTCAAGTACCATTTCATTAGACCTATTCTAGAAGATTAACAATTAAAGTTGGAAAAGATACATACTAGCCAGAATCCTGCACCCATGTTGATGAAGGTAGTAATTGTTGATGTATTTGTAACTTTAGAATGTATTCAATTTTATATTTTGTTGTATTTCATTATACCCAGATGAAGATGTTTGTTACTCTGACCGAGAGAGTTATTAATATAATAAATTCTTTGAGGTTAACCCTCCGTTGTAAGTCGAGGCAATATTCCCCACAATGGAGTTGAGGTTAACCCTTCGTTGAGTCATATTAGGGTTATTAGACTCTCCTAGTGAGGTCAACCCTGTAAGAGTAAAAGTCAAGTGGAAAACAATTATAAATAGAGAGTGAGACTCTCTATTTGACACACACACTCACTCAACAGTAGCGCATGAGTGAGAGAGGAGTATCTCGCACAAGTGAGAGAACGAACAGCTGGAAGATTTCATCTTTGTGTCTTTGGGTTTTACTTGTGCTATTGGTGCTCATTCTATCTCTGAGGAAGTTTTGGGGTTTTCTCCTTTAGGGTTTCCTTGAGGAAAATTATTTTTTTCTCTTGTCTCTTGTGATTATTGTTGTGCATGTTCTTCTTTCATATAAGATCGTAGATCATATTAATTCAATGATAAAATATAACATGGTATTAGAGAGAACTTGAGAAGAATACATTGTGCAGCTGCAGAAGCTAGGGATTCTTACTTTTTGGGTCACTCTCCACATATCATCAACAAAAGGAGGCTATGACAGCTCTCTATTGAAGGAAACATCTTTCTGTCGAACCAGAATTTGATTCCGGTCATTTTTCAGTTTTTGACCTGTCACTACTATGAGAAATTAGGGATTTTCACCAAAGAGGAATTTATGAGTGAGACCATCATAGGATTTATCTCCTCCTCAAAATAGAAATTTAGATACCAAGATCAAAAATTTTGGTTGGGTAAAACTACGGGAAAGTCAAACCCTAATTTGACCCGAGACGAGAAAATCAACACTACAAAAAGATCAGCTCCAGATCCAGCTCGGGAATCTCAAATTGGTAAGACCTAAATATTATGTATTTCCATTTGAGTTTCTCATTAAAATATGAATTATAAAAGTTTCACTGTACAGCTAAAATACATTGTAATAGTAGCAAATGAAAATTAGGGTTTCATGCTTGAAAACCCTAAAATACTAAAACTAGTAGTTTTGTTACATTTGTTGTATCTTGATATTGGAGATGGATCAAGAGCCAAATAATTACAGGATGAAGATAAATTCCTGATGAGCCTTGTGTAAAGGTTTCAGCCTCATATTCGCTATATTTTATGAGATATGATTCCTCCAAATCAAGGTTCCCGCCTCCTCCAAAATACAGTCATAAACAGGTTACCTAGGGAGATGTTCTATATCTCGGGATATGAAGGTACAAATTAAATTTAGTAATATTTTCCATATAGGAACTATGGTAACATTTTCATACCCTGAAGGTGAAATAGTGACACATGGAAGTATGTACAAATTTTCTATGCTGAATAGTCCTAAAATAAGTCACCTTGGGAAAACGTGCCTAAGTCCCAATTGGTGAAACCAATTCTCCTAAAACCTATGGTGTTGGAAAGAGGACAGATGATCCTACAACAGTGTGAATTTTTAGACATACAGGAGTAGTAATTTAGGATATACTGTAGCAACAATATCAAGCATTTCTATAGAAGAAATTGGAAAACTAGGGCTTCTTGTTCTGGGAGCTTCCCTCCACTTTTTTAAGAAAAGGAGTACATTGGAGATATCACCTTAAAGAGGCCCATATTTATATCCAATTAAAAGTTTTAAATTCCAAGTTTTGAAAATTAGGGTTTCTCTGAAAAACCCTAGATCAAGTAGCTTCGGAACCAGGACGAACACCTCAAATTGTAAGAAAGGTCTAGGAGCCAGAGGGAGATGAGGCTAAGGATAGAGATAAGAGAATCATTGCAGTTCTATTAAATATCATCTCATCCCTCATGTTTCATCCTTGAAGACACCAAAAGGAATCATTTGTTTCTATCATGAAGCAAGCGAAGAAGAAAAAGATATTATTATAACCACCTTGAATGGCCTCCCATGATCATAGGATTCATTCATTCAAGGAATGTGTGCCAAAAGGAAGTGATTACCTTCAACAGAATCTAGGAGGAGTGAACACAAGAAGAAGCTTGACTCATAATAAGAGAAGAGAATATGGGATCAAATAAATATCAAGCTCTCATGATTCAAAGAAGATCCCTCAAGTGATGAGGAACATGAAGGACTTAATTCTTGAAGAACCTCTCATCCATGTTAGCATTTGGATAAGAAATGATGATGTCGTGAATGAAGAAGATGATAAAACTGAAGGTTCAAGAAGGAGTCTACCCACGAAAAAAATAAATATAAGCTTATGAATTGTCTTTTCCTATATATTTCGTTGTTTATATGGCATTTCTTAGTTGTGAAATGTATTATGCGTGATAGAATAATGAACAGTATATTCATGTGATGGGTAAGTAGCCCATGGTGTTGTGCAACACTCCATTGCTACTTATCTAAAATGAAACCTCTTTGCTAAAGTATTGGATTAGTGCACAATATCAATGATGTCATGGTCGATATGGAAGGCATCTAGAAAGTTTCTGTAGGATATGGATGAATGTTGTATTGGCTAAAATAGTTACATGATTATATCGTTATGCATAAATAATTTTCCATTATGAATATGTCTTTTGAAATGTGTCTAACCATACGACTGGTGCATTTGACTTGTAGGAAAGATAAAATACAATCACCTACAAGAAAAGAAGGATGATACTTGTTGTGAAGAACAAGTGATGACGATTCAAGAAATAATCCAAAATGAAGAATAGAATGATGAGACTGCAAGAGGCCTTAGACACACACTAGTTTTGTGACACTATTGAGTGACATCATTGATGCAGATCCTTCCAACTATGAAGAATTATCCAAGAAGAGAGGGAAGGAGAGTACTAGTTCAAGAAGAATGATGTCTAGGATGTGGTATCAAGACCTGAAGGGAATTCTGTAGTGTCTTCCATATGGATCTACAAGATCCAGCATTCAATAGATGGAAAAATCGTGTCATACAAGGAAATATTTGTAGCATGAGGCTTCTCATAGAAAGATGGCATGGAATACGAAGAGACATTTTTAGCGACTAGAAATTGAGAAACATGACGGGCAGACTCATGTGTGCAAATTAAATAAGGCCTTGTATGAGCTCAGAAGGAAGCCATGGGATAACACATACATGAGGAGCTTGAATATCACCTAGAGTGATGGAGATATTAATGTTTTCTACAAGGTTGAATATGAAATCCTATGGAATATGAAAAGCTCACAGATGGGTGCAAGAAGAACTTTTGAAAAGGTTCAATATAGAGGATCTTGGTATCCAGTGACCCTAGATGGATACATAGAATATTAGTAGCATAGGAAGCTGCTTGTCACTCCAATAAAAAATGTTTCAATGCATAGACTATGAAAGGAAGAGGGAGAATGATGCTTTGCTTTAGAGGGAGTGACTGCAAAAGATCCTGAGGTTCGATATGATATGACAGGATGGACAACTTACTGATGGCTCTAGGATTCACTGAGAATAAAGAGGATTCCAACCTTTAATTCAAGTTTGAAGGAGGAATACCAGTGATGCTCCTGTTATCTTTCAATTATTTTTTCCTGACAAGAAAAGAGGAACTCAGTAAAGTTGCAAGAAGGAGACTTGCTGTTGAGTTCAGGATGAAAGACTCGGATATTGATGCACTACTTTCTAGGCATGTATGTGTTGTAGAATACAGATGGAATCTCCCTTAGACAAGGGAACTATGCAGTGGATATCCTAAATAGGGTTGGGATGATGGACTGCAAGGCCATGACCACACCTATGGCATCAAACCTGAAGCTAGTGATTGATGGTTCATCAGAGTTGGTTGATGGTACGGTGTATCATTAGATGATTGGTCCATTGATGTACCTGATGAATACAAGACCAACTATTTTATTTTCTATGAACACATTGATCCAGTTCCTGACAAATCTGAGACATGCTCACTTAGTTTCAAAGCATGTAGTGAGGTACCTGAAGGGTACAATTGAGTGTGGGATCAAGTATGATATGAATCAGAAGACTAACCTAAATGGTTATGTTGATTCATATTGGTAGTACTAATGAGAAGAAGAGCACCTTGGAATGATTCTTGAGTTTGAGATCCAGTATGGGTTACTGGTTTGGCATAATGGATCCCTACATGGCGCTGAGTATAGCCGAGGAAAAATATGTTGCCACTTGCTTGTCTATTTGTGGTGTAGTATGTTTCTTATGAAAGATACTATTTGATTTGATTGATCTAAGTTGTATTTTTGTATGATGCAGAGAAGAGCAGTGAACCTCCAGTGTGTACTTCAGATCGAGGTTCCTTCCAAGGGGAAGTGATGATTCAAAGAGCATTTCCGACATGGTGGTAGGCTGGGCCTCCCATGGTTGTATGTAAGTGAAGTTCCTTTTCGACATGGTGGCAGGGTAGGCCTCCCATGGTCGTATGTAAGTGTTGATCCTTTCTGACATGTTGGCTGGCTAGGACTCCCATGGTTGGATGTAAGTGCAGTTCCTTTTCGATGTGGTGGTAGACTGGGCCTCCCATGGTTGCATGTAAGTGCAGTTCCTTTCCTACATGGTGGTAGGCTAGGCCTCCCATGGTCATATGTAAGTGCAGATCCCTTTCAACATGGTGGCAAGATGGGCCTTCCATGGTCAGATATAAGTGTTGAAGAAGATGAATACCTACATGGAGGCTAGGCCTACATCCAGCATGAAATAAATATGGCTCTATAGAAATTTCTATGACGAGTATATTTGAGAGATGGCACCATTTTCTCAAGATAGCGGGAGTAGTAATGATGATGATCCAGCTTTGATGATGATCAATCTTTAATGATGATCCAGTAATGAATACTTGTGTTGATGAACTGTTTCAATAGAAAACCTTCCTATTTAAGAGGGAGTGTTGATGTATTTGAAACTTTGGAATGTATTCACTTGTATATTTCTTATTGGATTTCATTATACCCCTACGGATATGTTTGTTCCTTCAATCAGGAGAGTCATTAATATAATATATTCATGTAAAGTCATTAAGGTTAACCCTCCATTGTAAGTTGAGGCAATAGTCCCCACAATTGAGTTGAGGTTAACCCTTCATTGTAAGTAAGGGAAATAGTCCCCATAGTTTAGTCATATTAGGGTTATTAGATTCTCCTAGTGAGGTCATCCCCTTAAGATTAAAAGTCAAGTAGAAAACAAGTATAAATAGATAATGGGGATCTCTATTTGACACACACACTCACTCAATAGTAGCACATGAGTGAGAAAGGAGTACCTCGCACAAGTGAGAGAGAGAATAGCTGGAGGAGATCATCTTTATGTCTTTGGATTTTACTTTTTCTATTGGTCATTCTATATTTGAGGATGTTACGGGGTTTTCTCCTTTATGGTTTCCCCGAGGAAAATTCCTTGTGTCTCTTGTCTCTTGTGATTATTGTTGTGCATGTTATTCTTTCAGATAAGATCCTATATCATGTTGATTAAATGATAAAAATATAACATTAAACAAAGATAAACTCAGTTCCTTATTGGTTTATTGTCCTTCAAGCATGAAGGTGAAGATGAGAAATTTTCCAGGTCCATGGTTTATAGTATTGTCTAGCAAGGGTAGAAGTAGAGTATTTTTTGTGACCAATATTCAACTAGGAGATTATTAGCTGTGGATATTGATATTCCATATTTAGAGATGTTATTGTTCATCCATGTTTGTACCCCAGTTTAATTGTACGCTTGTCCCAATAGGGGTTGTTATGGGGACCATTACCCCTAGATGGGGGGTTTGAGCACTAGTAAATTCCCAAATGAAATTTTTTGGTATGTTTGTTGGCCAACAGTTTGTGATCTGATGTTATTAGGTGACCCGTGGTATTTTCCCATGGTAATTCTCATATAAAAGGAAAGAATTGTAATACGACTCTATATTGTATTATAGCATTGCAAAATAGTTTCTGTGATTATGTGAGAGAGAATGTGAGACAGTGAAGAGTAAGTGCAGCGGGGTTGATGTAGGTTGTATCCATCCATTTTTTTGGATGGTATAACAATAAAGGGATGACAATTTTTGTTTGGACATAGCCCATCTTGGGTGAACCACGTTATATCTTTGTCTCTCTTGTAATGTATTTTAATATTTTCTTCTTGTTTATTTTTTATTGTTATTACTCTGTGATCCTGCTTTTATAACAAAGTGCATAGATTCATGGGGTTAGATGGGTATTACCAAAATTACTAGAAGGATTCTCCAATACTACAAAAACTATCACCACCTTGCAACATGAGGGAATTAGGTTTGACTAGAACAGTGAGTGTGATGCCACTTTTGGAGAGTTAAAACAATTTCTAACAAGTGTGCCAATAATATCCTTGTGAGATATGTATAAGGACTTGTAGAAGGAGCAAGTCGACGAATTCGACTTGAACGAAGACTGACTTAGTCAATCAGCCAACTAAGTCGATGGTCTGACTTAGTTGATCAGCCGACTAAGTCGGTCGGCCGACTAACTAGAAAGATTAGGTCGGCTAACTAAAAGTTGTGTCGGTTCACCGAACCGACAAGTAGTTATTTTGTAACTGTCTGTTCATTGTATATATTAGGCTGTTGAGCCAAACGAGAACTCAGTTTAGTTCTCTTCCTTGTATGAACTCATTGCATTAATATAATCTGTTATCTTATCTGTTCTTGTCTCTTGTCTCTGATTTATAGTTATGTTTTAGTATGTATTATTGGTAACCTTATGTGATCTGTGAGATTACAACATTGGTTCCATTGCTAGTAGTACATGTCTAAAATATATGTTCACATATGATACCAGAGCAGGAGATCAAGGACTGGTGGGACCGTAAAGTTGCGAACTACTTGCAAAATTACACACGAAGAAACAGATTAACAGTCGCTGAAGCCAAAGCAAGATTTTTCACTAAGACACATGAAAACTTTGTCGAATATGTGCCACAACTGTTGAAGCAGCTTCTGGATGAGAAAGCCGGACGCGACTAAAGAACAGCAGGTTCTAGATAAACTGTTCCGAGGGGGATGAACGAATTTGTCGGAGTGGTTTGAGAAAATCACCGACGACTTCAGTGAGGAGCAAGCAGTCGAAGACCGAACATCGGTAGAAACTGTAAAAGAAAAATTCTACACAGATTTCATCGAACAATTCTTGTGCTCCTTGCCAACCTTGTTGTTCAAATTTTTGATAGAGAACGGAGCAGGCCACATCGTTGAACCTAGACCACCACTGTGCGAACAGCCACCAAACACCAACTGGGCAAAAAGGCAGAGGAAGTGGGAGAAATTTATTACAGAAAGGGAGTGGGAATACTTCCTGAGCAAGTAATTCAAACTATCCTGGCTTTCTAAAAGTGTCAGGTAGGCTATGGGGGGGCAGCTGGTCTTGTGTCGGAGGTAGAGTATAGTGGATCCTAGTCGGCCGCAAGAAGATAACTATCACCAGTGATGAATAGTCGACCGTAGAGGACCTGAAGAAAATAGTACTGTACGAAAGTATGTCGGACATTCAGAAACAAGAAAGGGACGAGCGACAGCAGAGAAGGGAAGTGAGATGCGAAAGAGATGCCAGGCTGCGTAGAGAACAAAACCCTAGGGAGAACGACCGTGAAGGGAATCCTCCAGATTTGGGTCATGACCGACAGGAAGAGGGCGTAGAACAAGAGGTGACCCCTACAGAGGAAGAAGTGTGGATAGAGCAGCCAGAAGCTCTCCAATTACAAGCTCCCGGTGAAGGAATGACCCTTTCCCCATTAAATCCACATACCAGAATACAGACTATTGTCAAAGACGACCTCCGACTCAGAGATGGTGACTATAGTATCTGGATTCGACTAGGCGACGACATGTACACCGGACGACATATTGTCATACGTCGACCATTCGAAGGGAACTGGGTGATGATTCAAGCGGCACCCTCCCTTTGAAGTATCCACTTTCTCTTACCGACACATGAAGGAGCACCTCCCCCACCAAATACAGCTTTAGAAGAAATCCAAGAATCAAACCTACGCACACAAAATTGCAGTGGACTATCGACAGTAGAAATCCACAACAACCCACTATACGTCGAAGAAGAATCGACCACCGACGGAGGCACAAGTTCCATCGACCAATATTCCGCAGGAGCGACTACATCAACAACCCCACCACTTTCACCACCACCCACACCCCCAACCACACCAAATTCTGAGAGAAATGAAAGTGATTCAGACATGGGTCACGGATCAGCTCACATTCCTCTCTACGAGGGGGATGAAGACCCCAGACGACATTAGTTCGTCTGTGAGTTGACCTAGGAAGCAAACCAGGTGACGGATGAAGACCGACAAGGTGACGGATGAAGACCGACAAATGGCTCAGTTCGCGAAAAACTTATGAAAAAGGTCCTTGACATGGTACATGAACTTTTTAGAAAGGAATCCCAGAGCAACGAAAGCTGATATTAAAGCACAGTTCTTATCATTTTTCAAGACCCCAGACGCCAAGCACTTGGCCGCCAAAAAGCTTAAAACAACGCAACAAAATCCAGGGGAGACAGTCCGTGACTACGACAAATGTTGGAAGGACCTATTAAGCCAATTAGATTATGTTATTGACGAACAACTACTAATTCAATAGTTCCTTGCAGGATTATCACAGAAAGTATGCTGACATATCTGTCTGGAAACATTCAAGACATATGAAGATGCGCTGACCAAAGCTCTGCAGGTGGAAATGGATGAAGACATACTTGTGTATCCGACGGACCACAGATTAGAGGAATAGCTTGAGAACATGCAAAAGTATTTGAAAGAGCTAAACCTCAAGAATCAGGAAATCTGGTGTACTAAATGTTCAACGGCCGGACACTCGAAAGATAATTGTCGACACGACTACAGTCGACAAGACGTCTGCTTTGTGCAAACCAAGGTATTCTGTGACATTTGCCAGGAGCATGGAGATCATTCTATGAAAGAATGTCCGTTTAACATGAAGAACTCAAAAGCTTCCTGGTGCGCCATCTGTGAGACAAAAAGTCACAACATGGCCGACTGTCAATTAAACCTGAAAAACTGACAAAAATATCAGGCGGTCTACCAGACGAATGCAGTAGCGCAAAACAATGAGAAAAATAATACCAATGATCAGAGCGGGCAAAGATATGAAGGCTGACGATATGAGTGCCGATACGACAATCGACGACAAGGGTTTGGAGCAAGAGGTCGATTCATCGGGAATTGAGACATACGACCGCGTCGATCTACCCAGTGCTTTATATGTCATAAAGAAGGGCACCGATACGCTGATTGTCCATACAAGGACAGGACTGATCTTAAATTCTGTAACCATTGTGGAGTAGGCGATCACTCTCTGGAGGATTGTCCTACCATGTTAGAGAAAATCAATAATAAGAAAAATGTTAATGTCTTGTCTTGTGTACAAAAGCATGATGTGCTAACTACTAAAAATATACATATTGTCACTCGCCAAGGCACAAAAACAGGCCATGATAATCCTCAAATTAGTAAGATTCAAAACACAAATGGTTATCCTGACCCTACAAAGGAAGAAAAAAATGTATCAAGAAGCCACCCACATATTCCACGACATTGCACAGCAAGAAGACATTATTAACAGTCGACCTAGCACGACACAGCAATTAACCCAGCTCATTCAAACAGACAAATCCGTAGCCCAGTTCATTGATTTATTACATAAAATAAAAAGTACTAACTGTGGAAAACAAACTAAGAACATTTGCAGCCTAAATCAAAAAGATAAAAACGATGTCTACCCACTTGTCGACCTGGAAATCGAAGGTTATCACGTCCGACAAGTTGTGCTCGATTTCGGGTCTCAGGTAAATATCATGACTCAGGATACATGGGAAAATATGGGAAGACCTCAACTCTATGAATCAGGCATCAACCTAAAACTCACCGACCAAGGTCTCATTGAACCCATTGGGGTTTGGAAATATGTCGGTACGACCATCAAAGGAATCGCTACCAAGGTTGATTTCGAAATCATTGACCCAAAAGAAGGATCTAGCTCCTTCCCAGCACTAGTCGGTTGACCTTGGGGATGAAAGATGAAAGCATCCATATCCTTAGATAAGAAACGAATCAAACTAAAAGGAAATGGTCAAAAAGTTGTTGTACCCATTAATCCATCCCAAGGACAACCTTGGACAGAACCGATTGATGAGGAAGTCGATGTCAGACAACTTTACTAGATTCATAACAATACAGATTATACAGAGCCAAATATCTATGGGGATCTTCACTTAGGTAACCAAGAATCCATTAGTTATAATTCAGATGCTGAATTATATGATTGGGAAATGGAAAATTACGAAACACAAGCAAGAGTGTGTTGGACCATACAAAAAGTACAAAAAAACCCACCCGCCAGTGCTTCATTGTATCCATTATCCCCAAAATATTTGAAAAGAAAGCCAGGGAATGACCTACCTTACAACCAACCAGCTTACACACTACATAAATACCCAGTTATAAGGAGAGGGATTCCCCAGTCATGCACATTGAACAAGTCTCTAAAAATATTGGAGAACATGGCAGACTTCAAAGCTTAGTGGAAACATTTATAGGTCAAGTAGCTAGGTGGTGGGATAGCCATCAGACAAAATTGAAGAGCTGGACAACTGCTTCAACTTTCTTTGTCGAACGGTTTGGTGGAAAAAAGTTAACCCAGGAAGCTCAAATCCCTATCTTTATCCAAGGACAAGACCCAGACGAACACATCCAGCTTTGTGAAAAGGAGTGGAGAAGGCTTGGATACAAAGATGAGCAAGCCTGGCCACATTTATTTTCTTCAACCCTAGCCGACCTACCTAATAAATGGTATAAGATGGAGGAAGCTAGAGGAGAAACCTTCTTTTGGCATAAACTTAAAGAAAATTTTATTAAGGACTTCCAGTTCATACCTCAAAACAAAAAATTGGCTGGGACAGCACACCAAATCAAACAGTTTCTCCAACTGACAGAAAAACAACCCTCCCAAGACCATCAACAGACCAAGGACTGTAAAAGTATACAAACTGAATCAAAATCACAGTCGACACATTTACAATTAGAAAACGAAAACACTAAAGGCCAGAACTTCAGATGGAAAACCGATCACATTGAAACAACCAAACTGATCTACTCAATCTTAAAAGTCGAGACCACTGACAAACCAGATCTTGACAGAATGACTGCAGCCGACTTCCCTCCCACATTCTCACAGTTCACAGAAGGAATTCGGCCGCTCAATGAGGCTAAAGCACCAGAGTGGCTAGATGCCAAAGTGAAAACTAAGGAGGTCGACATTTCAAATGACAACCGACCAAAAATAGCCAATATTGGTGACTACTGGAATGAACAGCAGACCATTGAAATAGTGAACTTACTTAGAGAGTTCCGGGATGTCTTTGCAAGGGACTATAAAGACTTAAAAGGCTTAGTACAAGAGATGGGAGAAATTAAAATAGATACTAAACCTGATGTCCGACCTGTCAAGAAAAAGACCTTATAAACTAGCTCATCAGTACAAAAACATAGTTAAAAAGGAAATAGACAACATGTTAGCAGCAGGGATCATTTACCCCATCGATCAGTCCGAATGGGCAAGTCCCATGGTCGTCCAGCCAAAGAAACATGACCCGACAAGGTTGAGAATTTGTGTAAACTTTAGGGAGCTTAACAAAGTCACATTGACAGATCCATTTCCAACCCCCTATGCTGATGAAATCTTAAATGAAGTGGCAGGACATGAATGCTATTCCTTCACAGATGGATTCTCAGGGTATAACCAAGTACCTATAGGAAAGGAAGACCAGAGAAAGACAACCTTTGTCTGTGAATTTGGCTCTTTTGCTTACAGAGTTATGCCTTTTGGGCTTAATAATGCACCTGCAGTGTTTTCTTGAATTGTTGTCAAGACCTTCCAAGAATATATCTATAAGACCATGGCAGTATACTTCAAAGATTGGACCATATACTCCACCTTAAAAGATCACTGCACATGGCTCCGACTTATGCTGGAGAGATGTCGACAGATTCAAATCTCCCTGAACATTAAGAAGTGTATCTTTATGACCCCTATAGGAATACTCTTAGGGCATGTTGTCTATAAAGATGGTATCAAATTCGATTTTGCCAAGATTAAAATCATCCTTGACCTGAAGCCCCCAATAAATCCTAAACAAGTTCGGGTGTTACTTGGACATGCAGGATATTATAGGAAGTTCATAAGACACTATTCCAATATGACCTATCCTTTAGAAGAATTACTCAAGGAAGACCAAGAATTTAAGTGGAGAGAAGAATGTCAAATCTCCTTTGACAAACTGAAAAGAAAACTGGTCGAAGCCCCCATACTCAAATTTCCAAACTGGTTGACCAAATTTCATGTGCATATCAATGCCTCAGGAATAGCAATCGGAGCAATCCTGACTCAACCAGGGGATGACGCGATGGATTACCCTATAGTGTACAGCAGTCAAAAATTAAATAAGGCTGAAAGGAACTATTCGACCACTGAAAGAGAAGCCCTAGGTATGGTCTTTTCTCTCCAAAAGTATCGACATTACCTATTGGCCAACCCTTTCACATTTTATACCGACCATCAAGCTTTGAAGTACCTTGTTAATAAACCCCTTCATCATGGAATAATCTGTCGATGGCTACTTCTTTTTCAAGAATTTGATTTTGAAGTAGTGGTCCGACCAGGAAAGCTAAATGTCGGGTCCGACCATCTATCCTGCATAGACACAGGGGAGGAACCCACCGGAGTCGATGCCGACTTGCCGAATGCACATCTATTTCGCATAGAAGCAGTCCCCGAAGAACTAGAAGAAATAGCTCAGTTTCTAGAAACAGGTCAGGCATCGGAAGGTCTGAACACCAAGAAAAAACAAATCTTAGCTATGAAGGATGCACCCTACAGCCTCATCAATGGATTTTTGTACAAAATAGGGTTATACGACATTCTCAGGAAGTGTGTACTCGACCATGAATGAGACCAAATCATGCATGAAGCACACTATGGACCGGCAGGAGGACACTTTCAAGCCGATACAACTACATGCAAAATCCAACAATCAGGATTATGGAGGCCGACAATCCACAAAGATTGCAAAAACTTCGTTAGTCGATCTGATAGATGTCAACGACTTGGTCGACCTTTGCTGAGCACAGAAATGCCCTTGATATCTGTAAACCCTAGTCTCACATTCAAAATTTGGGCCATAGACTTCATAGGACTGTTTCCTATCCCAGCCAAATGATCAGGTGCAAGATATATTATCACGGTAGTGGAATATGTCACTTAATGGGCAGAAGCTGAACCCGTCGATACATGTTCTAGTGAGGTAGCCACTAAGTTTATCTACAAAAACATTATCACTAAATTTGGATGCCCACTCACATTGATCAGTGACTAAGGATCAAACTTTATCAACAAAACCATCAAACATTTGACCGACCAGTTTCAAATCGACCACCAACACAGCACTGCATATCATCCTCAGTCGAACGGCGCGATTGAAGCTTTCAACAAAACATTGACAAAAGGGTTAACCAAAATATGCAGTACCGACAAAGACGACTGGGATGAGAAAATCTCTGCGGTCCTCTGGGCATACAGGACAACATATAAATGGTCGACCGACCAAACCCCCTTTAGACTAGTCTATGGGCAAGAAGCAATCGTCCCCCTACATTTCCGACAGTAGACACCTATTATCGCAGAACTACTACATGTCGATGTCGAACAGGCAAGAAAGGACCGACTATTCCAACTCAGTAAGCTAGAAGAAAATAGACTCATGGCTATCCAGCACTAGGAAATTCACAAGCAACAACAGAAAGCATGGCACGACCGTAACATCAAAAACAAAAACCTGTCGGTCGGTGACCTTGCTTTACTTTATAACAGTCGAGTCAAAGGAAAACCCAAGAAACTACATACATAATGGATGGGACCTTACATTGTCGATGAAATACACCCCAATGGCTCGGTCCGACTAAAAACATTACAGGGCCTAGTCTTTCGGAAGCTCGTCAATGGAGCCCGACTTAAACGTTACAAAGCCTAAAAAAAAAATTAAAAAAAATCAAGTAACGGCCCTAACCGTCAATTAAAAACCCATAAAAAGCTAAAAATATCCAAACCAAAACACTACAATCAAACACAACAAACATGACAGCAATTCACTACTTCGATAACCGACATCATCATCTTCGACCATCCTCATCGACCAGTCCGCCCGACCATTTTCATCACCGACATCGACCGATGACCTCAAGAGTCCTGTTAAATCAGTAAATTTTCTCTTCAGTTTTGGTTTGACTTCTCCATTTTTGGTTTGTTTTTCATTTTATTTCAATTAAGGTTTTGTTTTAAGTTTTATTTTGAGTTTCCTTTAAGAATTTTTTGGTTGATTAAATAGTTTTTGAGCTTGCTTTTATAGGTTTTATTTGATTTCTTGGTCTTTTGCATTCAAAAAGGGGTTAAAGATAAGTCATATTATCAAAGTTGATTCATTAATGTTTATTTGGAAGATCACCTATGCTTGATGTTCAACCTAGCAACTTTTTAAACCTCCTACAAATTATCAAAAAGCTGAAAAATAGCGAAAAATTAGCATTGGAAATATTCTTGTAGCGCTGGAGCGAAAATTTACAAAGGGCGCGCTACAAGAATATCGCGTCCTTCAATTTTTCTGATTTTCAAGCCAAATTTTGGCACGGGTTCAGTTCATAGGTGACTAATTTCATGATTGAAGGGTGTTGCTATGTGTTATGTTAGTAATTATCATGCAGGCTGGTCTGATTCATGTTGAGAAGAGTTCGTTGGTCATCATTAACTGAACGCAGCTCAGCATGCCAAGAAGCAGCATAGAGTTGGTTCAATGTGAGATGGGTGGTTACTGGCATGCACATTAGAAGAAAGGGAACGACATAGCAGAGAACTTAAATCCGGACTCCATCCTTTACAGCATCGATTTTTTTCTGGTACCTTCGTCGACAACCTAGAGTTAGATCACAAGCATCACATGAAGAAAACATAAAAAATTGTGGAGTTCAGCACTATGGAAGGATTTTGGGTGTGTTATTGCCATAAACCATTTGTAATTGTGATGAAAAAGAGCAGCTCTGTAGAAATCAGGGAACTAGTCATTCAATGTGTTTCACAGATGGTTTTGGCTCGTGTCAACAATGTCAAGTCAGGATGGAAAAGCATGTTTATGGTGTTCACCATAGCAGCCTCGGATGATCACAAGAATATTGTACTTCTGGCTTTTGAGACCATTGAAAAGATAGTGCGAGACTATTTCCCTTACATAACTGAGACAAAGATTACCACATTCACAGATTGTGTCAACACATTTCTTCGTTTCTGTGCTCTAAAACTTGTTGAGGGGGGGCTTACTTCTTCAAAAAAACAAAGATAAGGAAAAGGCTGGGAAGCCTCCTACTTCATTTGCTGTTGGGCTAGACAGCCCAAAATTTAGTGATGAACATGATCAACTCTTTTTTTGGTTCCCTTTATTAGCAGGATTTTCTAAGCTTACTTTTGATCCGAGGCCTGATGTTAGGAAAAGTGCATTGCAAGTGCTTTTTGACACACTACGACACCATGGGCATCTATTTTCATCTGCTTTGTGGGAACGAGTGTTTGAGTCGGTCCTTTTTTCCAATATTTGACTTTGTTCAACCTGCACCTAACCCTGCAGAAGGCAGGGCACATTTGAATGGCTCAGAAAATAAATATAATGGTCTTGATGAAAATGCTTGGATTTCTGAAACATGTACATTGGCACTGCAACAACTTGTTGACCTTTTTGTCAAGTTCTATGATTCATTAAACCATTTACTTGGGAAAGCGCTAGAGCTCCTAACAAATTTTATAAAGCAGCGGGTTCAAAGTTTAGCTGGAATTGGCATGTCTATTTTTGTTCGTTTGATGAACAATGCTGGTAGTCTTTTCTCAGATGATAAATGGAAACAGGTGTTGCTATACTTGAAAACAGGAGCTGCTGATACAGTGCCAGATTGTGCCCAGATTGCTTACAGTCTGGTTGATAGTGAGTTGTCGGACAGTGAAGAAGAAGATCCTATTAAGCCTAACCCTGGAGTATTAGCTGCTGGCACAGTGGCCACAAAAGAAATGGGAGATAGGGGTGTAGACATATTACAATCTGCTATTCCTGATGCAAAGTGTCATACAGCAGTACAACTTCTTCTAGTTTAGGTTATCATAGAGATGTATCATATGCATGGAGAAAAACTGTCAGCAGCAAATACTATTGCACTTCTAGACATAATCTATTCTATAGCTGTCTATGCACATGAAGTGAACAGTGACTATGCTCTGCGTTTGAAGCTTCAGGAAA
>LPNX010254158.1:8375-23335 GCA_001517045.1 Pseudotsuga menziesii | reverse complement strand
AGTGAAGAAAGTCAGTCTGATTGATATGCTAAGCAGTGTAAAGCAAGGGAAGAAAGGTGATTAAAGATGGTTAAAAAGGGACCAAATCTGGACTCAACAGGCAAATAAGACAAAATTGGATTAATTAATGTCTAAGGTATCTAACTATGGGTTGATTATTCTAACACCCCCCCTTAAGAATAAATTATGAGTAAAATATCAGAAAATTATAGGGCCTAGCAACAAGTCTTAGTCACCCTTTACATATTGCATGTCCATCTAACCAAGGAAAGAGGCAAAAACCCAGTGGGAAAAATCCTCCCTTAAACATGGACAGTAAAACAAAATTTTAAAATCTTGTCATCACTCATACTTCATAGCATGATCAGCAATCCCCAATAGTGATTTGAGATTGCTAAATGTCTTCTTACAAAAAACTTTGGTGAAGATATCTGCTACTTGTTCTGAAGATGAACTAAAGAGTAGGTGAATGGTGCCATCATGCACAAGCTGTCTGATGTAGTGCATATGGATCTCAATGTGTTTGGTTATCTATCTCTAAATTGGATCATTGCAGATTCGAATGGTACTCTAATTATCACAATAGATAGTAGTTGAGTATTATGATTCAAAGCCACACTCACCAAGTAACCCCTGCAACCATAAACATTGATTTGTTGCATTTACAACTCCTCTGTACTCTGCTTATGTAGATGAGAGTGCAATGGCACTCTGTTTCTTTATTGACAAGCTGATTGGTCCCTTAGCAAGCATGAACACATATCCTAATGTTTACTTTCGATCTGTGTTGTCACCTGCCCAATCATTGTTAGTAAACCCAATCAAATCAAGATCAGATTTAGATTTGTAGAAGATCCCATGAGTCCTTGTTCCCTAAACAAAGTTAAGGATCCTTTTGGTTGCTCTCCAATGGATCTCACGAGGATGATCCATGTATCTTGAAGCCACACTTACTACATAAGAAATATCAAGTCGATTATGTGTAAGATACAGCAAGCATCCAATCAATTTCCTATATAGTGTATTGTTTACCATAGGTGAAGAATCAGCTTCTTCAAGCTTAACTCCTGAAAGGAAGGGAGTCTTGCTTGGATTGCAATACTTCATGTTTAATTTGTTCAGAAAATCCAAGGCATACTTGGACTGATGTACTTTGATTCCTTGTTTGGTTTGAGCAATCTCGAGCCCCAAGAATTGGCTCAATAATCCCAAATCAATCATTGAGAATGCATGGTTCATTGCATCCTTCAAGGAAGAAATTTCATCCTTTGATATTCTTGTAATGAGAAGGTCATAAACATACATAACAATAATCATTAATGAACCATAAATCAGCTTCAAATAGACATTTGGATCTGACTTGTATCGAACAAAATTCAGTGATAGCAGAAAGCTATCAATCTTGGCATACCAGGCCTTGGGGGCTTGCTTAAGCCCATACAATGACTTTTTTAGCCTGCACTCAAGAGATGGATTAGTATAAAATCCTTGAGTTTTCTACTTGTAAATATCTTCAGTGAGATCTCCATTTAGGAAATCACACTTCACATCCATGTGATGTACCTACCACTGCTTCAAAGCTGCAATGGCTAAGGCTATCCTGATGGAGTCCATCTTTGCCACTGGTGCAAAGGTCTCATTGTAGTCTATGCCATGTACCTGTGAGTAGCCCTTGGCTAGAAATATGGCCTTGTATTTTAAAGGTGAACCATCAGCAGAAAATTTGGTTTTGTAAACCCACTTACATTGAACTAGCTTCCTCCCCGGGGGAAGATTAACCAGCTCCCAAGTGTTGTTCTTCTGGAGTGAGATGAACTCTTCTTTCATGGTTGTTTTCCATATTAGATCATTTGATGCATATTCATATGTCTGTGGGTCTGATTCAACCATGAGATAGCATTTCTCTGCAAACATAGGATCTTTCATGCACAGAGCACTCTCAAACTGAGATCTAGTCCTCCTAGGATCATTAGGATTTCCAACTAGTTCTCCAGCTACATGAATGGTCTTTGCTACCCATTTTGGTCTTGTAGGACTATTATGATCTGCAATTAAATCATCATTATCATACATATCAGAATCAACAACTTCAACTATCTCTTCACTTAAATTTAATGTTTCTGGTGGTGAAGAGGATTCTCCAATTTCCACTGTTGCTAAAGGTTCTTCTTGGAACTGAACACTCATTTAAATAAAGGCTTTGTTTGTGCTCAAATTGATCAGCTTTTACCCTTTTTAATCTTTAGAGTACCCAACAAATAGACACTCTTGGATTTGGGGCTACAAAGCCTTCCTCTTTTCTGTTGGAATTCTATCCCAAGCCCTTGAACCAAAAAATCCTGAAATGGGTCACATCTGGATTATGCCCACTCCATGCTTCGAAAGGAGTCATACCATAAAGTTTTTTATGAGGCACTTTATTTTGGATATAGGCTGCATAGTTTATAGCTTTGGCCCAAAACTTTGGTGGCAAAGTCTTAGCCTCCATCATGCATGTTGCCATCTCTTTTAGTGATCTGTTCTTCCTCTCAGCAACACCATTTTGCTGTGGTATGTAAGGGATAGAATGCTGCATCTGAATACCTACATCTGCACAATATTGAATGAAATTATACTTGACATGCTGACCACCATTGTCAGATCTGAGGACCTTGAGTTTCCTCCGAGACTGGTTTTCAACCAAAGCCTTAAAGACTTTGAAGAGGCCATAAACTTCACACTTGTGTTTCAGGAAGTAAACCCAGCAATACCTGGAAAAGTCATCTATGAATGTCAATGCATATTTGTCCTGAATCATTGACATATGAGGAAATGGGCCAGAAACATCACTGTGGATTAACTCAAGAGGTGCAGAGGTTCTCTCATGACTAGCTTTTACAAATTTATGCTCTGGGTGCTTTCCTAAGATGCAACCTTGACAGACTCCTTTGGAAAACTTAATATTTGGTAACCCTATGACCATTTCTTTTTCACTAAGATCAGAAAGATACATGTAATTGAGGTGGCCAAATCTTTCATGCCAAAGATTTCTTGCCTCATTAGCATGAATTAGAAGAGTAGAGGGGTTTGAGTAGGGTAGGAAGTGTGAGAACATGTATACCTTTGAAGTGTGATTTGCAACTCCTTTTGCAATGACTTTACCACTTGAGATCTCTGTGATCTCAAATTCATCAGGGAAGAATATGGCCTTCTTTAGAGACCCTATGTGGGTCATCTGATACACTGATAAGAGGTTAGAGGCAAGACCTAGAACATACAATACATTGCTGAACTTACCATGGTCAATATCAATCCTACCTTTGCCCAAAATTTCAGTGAGAGAGTCATCTCCCAATTCTATTGGTGGACCTTTCGACATGTCAAGTGAGGTGAATGCCTTCTTGGTCAAAACCATATTTCTTGAAGCTCCACAATCAATGATGAAACTAGGTGAGCTTGATGTGCCAGCAACCAATGCATGAACTCTCTCTCTGTCTTCTGAATTTGATCCTCCTTCCCTCTTCTTTGAGCTATCAGGAAGGGAGATGCCATTCCTCTCTAGGAGTTGGGTCAGCATGTCGATTTTCTTCTTCATGCAGGAGCTTTCAGGATGATTTCCCTTACTACAGTATGCACACTTGCTCATTTCTCCTTTGTTCTTCTTCTTCTGGGGGTTCTTCTTGGAACCTTGGGGCTCCTCTGGAGACTTGTTCTTGTCTCTCTTTTGCTTAGGTGGCTTCTTAGCTTTATTCTTTCTTTTTGAATCCACCCTCGAATCTCCAGTAACCAAATCTTGGTCTTTGGAAGGTTTGATGGTCCCCATCATCACCAATTTATCTTGTTCTTGTGTGAGAGATTCCATGAAATCTACAAGGCTAGGCATTTTCCAGGCTTGAGCTGTCAACTTTGTGGCATAGAAGGTCGAGACAAACACTGAATAGTTAGGGCCAATATTCAAGAGTATGGCCAAAACCAATTGATCATCCTTCTTTTCAATCCCACACTATTTTAGCTGCAAAACAAGGGCTTTGAACTTGGAAAAATAGAGTTGCAGGGATTCAAATCTATTGGGACTCAGAGAGATCAATTCATTTTCAATTTGATGTCCCCTCATCTCATCTGTATTACCAAAAATCTCAACAAGCTTCTCCCATACTTCATTTGGTGATGTTAATCCATCAAGATGGAAAAGGAGGTCTCTGGATATGCTCAGACACAGGAGACCATAGGCCTCATCCCTCCTGTTCTGCCATTTAATTGTCTCTGCAGCTGCATTGGGATCTGCTTTTTTTTCCATAGTCACTCTGTAGAGGCCTTTCACTCTCAACAGTATCTCCATATTTTCTTTCCATTCAAATAATTTAAATGGAGTCAAGATGATCTTCTGAGATTGATCCATAGCTCAGAAATTGTCCCTTCAGTCGGCAGAATGCTACCAGTCAATGATGTCAAACCTCCAATAAAAAATTGGAAGGAGAGAAATCGATTTACAAAGGCTCTGATACCATTTGGAAATTGAACCCAGGTGTTAGAACAATTACACTCACAAAAATTGCCAATTACACATGCAAATTACACACAAAGGAGACTGAATATGAAGCAGAACACTAATCTGTATTCAATAATTGTACAATAGCCAACCCTATGAAGTCATAGACTACCACAATAAATAATTACATGAGATATTTGATTACATAAGGATGCCATTCGATTTTGGTCAAAAGCAGGATTACTAAATCTAAGCAAATCCCCCATAGGTGCATAACGCAGTTTCCAAATCTTTCTAGGAGCTCATGAATTGGAAAAATCAATTAGGCAAGATAATATATGATGGAAGAAAAACTCATACATGCTTTTATTATGAGAAAAGAGTGGAGGATGATGAGGACAAAAAACAAGTTAACTGAACACCTAGTCAAACTTTCCCAATTGCCTTAAAACTCAGAAAAAACAGGGAATAAAGCAGAAAAAATAGGCATGCACTAGGAAGGCCAGGAATACAATAGATTTGATTCCAAGTGGTTTCCCAAGAACTCCATGACTCAAATTTAGCATGTTTGACCACTTTGGATGTCTGGAGGACAACTTGCATAACGTGGAATATGGAAACTAGGCAAATAAGACAAAATTGGATTAATTAATGTCTAAGGTAGCTAGCTATGGGTTGATTATTCTAACAAGGACCCCCCTGCATATGAGCATGATGATGTGTTTTATATATTGGGTGTAAGCCAATTATTGATGATATATGTATATGCTTGTTGTGTTGGACGTGGACCCTGAAGCACATGATTGACAAGATGTTTTGTGTTGAGCGAGAAGCTCTGGGACACATGGGAAGATAATTAGATGTGTTGGGCATAAGCCTTAGAGCCTTCCATGTTGATGTTGAGCATAAGCTCTGGAGCATCGAATCCTTGGCCATTGTATCCCTAGGTGTATCATACAAATACATCCTAGCAATAGTGTTGAGCGAAAGCTCTGGAATTGCACTATGTTTATAACTCCCTAATATATCGATTGAGTATGGGATTTGGTAAGCGCTAGGGGTTACTAAAAAGAATTTAATAACTTTCAAGTGAAAAAGACTCGAGAAAAATAGTGATCTCATCATACTTATTTATAAGTGATTAAATGAAATTTTGAATTTCTGTATTCTCATCAAAGTACTAAAGAGCTACGACATTATACGAGGGAAATCCAACATGCAAGGATGTTTAGAGTTACTTAGCCTAGAATACGTAAACCATATACCTACTTGACCTTAATGAAGAAGTGTCATTTAGTCGAGGGACCATGGCATATGATGCCCAAAGACAACTGTTAAAAAGTGTTATAATGCTATGTATTTTATACATAGTATGTATAAATAATTAATTATGATTAAATATATAATTAAATAAAAGAAAGAATAGAAGCTCCATCAATTATTATTTATTATTAAAGGATTAATAAATAGTATAATACTTATGAAAGTTTAACTAGGAACTAGTTAAAAGTTCCTAGGTTAAGTATAAAAAATTACCTCAATAATTAAAAAAGGTTAAATCAAGAAACCAAGGTTTCTTGATTTAACTGTGCCTTTGACTAAAAAAGTCTGTCTACAAAGACTGAAGCCAAACAAAGGCTTGGGGGTTCTGATTTTTATCTTGGATAATTATTCTGCCTGTTTTTTCTCTCAAGTGTTTTCCTAGAGAATTTTATCCTACAAGGGAAAAGAGGGTTGATTCAGAACTCAATACCAATTAGGAAATCCTACCTCAGGACCTCTAAGCTACTTGCAGGTTGGAGTCCAGCTTGGGGGGATACATATTAGAACCAGGAACAATTCCAGGTCATGGTTGGGAGGAACATGGTAGTTCCCAAGTGATTTGGTCATCAAAATCAGAGGTTAGATCTGTTGGAGACATTTACCTCCATACACACTTATTTTGGTCAATTTGGCCTAGTTAAACCACTATCCTAAGTCTTATTGACTTAATTCACATCAGAGGAGCACTGTATGACATCGGCATGAGCACACCGACACCTACCTTTAGTCAAGCAGGCCATCTAATCCTTCTCCTTCATTCGGGGAGGCTAACTAGAGCACTCTGGGGGTGATATGAGTGTCATAAATTCCCCAAATTTCTAACTGATGGTTACAATGAGTTAAATAGAGTAGTGAAGGTGCCTCATTTCATTAAATTGATTATTTAATTAATATTTAATGAACTGGAGTCAACAAGGGCGCCTCCAACCACCTCTGATGATCAATTAGACTTCAGTTAACCTCATCGAGGTTCATTGGGGTGATTGATGTGCTACCACTTGTGGGTTGGCATGCAGTGACATGTGTATGAGCTACTTTCAGTTAGAATCACTCATTTATTGCACTCCAACATTAGTTAGGACTCAGTTGAGTCAATTAGGGTTTTGATTAGTGGTTAACTGGTGTGTTCAGTGTGGGTTACAGTCAGTTAAGCTAGACTCACTCATTCAATTCGAATGACCTCATTGGGAATTTTAATTGTCTTAGAATTCATGCATCTTGCATGATCATTGTATCGTATCATCATTCTTTCATTTGATTATATAGAGCTGCTACTTCCATTGCAACACCATTTTGCCAATTTTATGCATATTTGTCTGTATTTGTGTTTTCAGTTCCTAGACCACTATTAAAAATTAATATGGAATCAGAGCTCATAGTGGGACAAAGCTCAGATCTCTCAAAAACAAGGTTTTTGACAAATATTGCATGAAAAATTGAGCAAAAGCTCAAAACTCCAGCATTGCACCAGAAGCCAAGGCTTACCACTTAATACCCCAAGTAAAGGAATTTTTGATCAAGCACTATGTTGGGTGTGATGAAAGCCTAAAATGTGTAGGATGTATGACCTTACGGTGCCCCTTTTGTTGTGATTTCTAGGTTTTAACACGTGAAAATCATTCGCTCCAGCAGTTTCAGATGGCTTCTTCCATAGAACTCTTGACTCTGTTCAATTTCCACCAATGGAAAGGAGACATGGAGACCTAGATACATGCTAGAGGACTCTATAGAGTCACTATGGACACTATAGAAAAGCCTGATTTTGTGACAGATAAAGCTAGATTCTTAAACAAAAAAGATGAAGCATTCACATTCTTGTGCCTCTCTGTTTCTTGGGATCTTGTTTTCCATCTCTCGAGATTGAAGAATCCAAAGGAAATCTGGGAAAAATTGGAAACCCTGTATGGAAAATAGGATGATTTGAGAGTATACAATATTTAGAATGAGTTGATGTCTCTCCAGCTTTCAAATTTTGAGACCTTGAATGATTTTTTCACAAATTTCAAGCACATTGTCTTACTGTTGAAGCAATGTAAGGTGTAGAAGGAGGATGATTAGCTCATCCTCACCATAGTCTCCAAACTTGGAGCTGATTATTCGGTGTTTATCTCCACATTTTGTGACGGGAATCTCACAAAACCTGGATGGAAGATGCCTTCACTCAATGCCTTCATTGAGTCCCTAACAAGTGAACATGATAATCTTGTCCAGATGGGGATCATCGAATTCTCCTGTGATCAAGCCCTCATGTATCAGGGCCTAAAGATATGAAGGGTAAAGGAAAGAAGCAGAAGAACCCAAAAACAAAATTTGAAGCTCCTAAGCCTAAAGTTAAAAACCAGCAGCATGAAGAGTATTTCGGCTCAAAGAAGAACAAAGTAAAAGGGCATCATGGAAAGGAAAATTCAAGTGTTCATACTACGGGAAGGGCTTCCACCTTGAACATGCGTGCATGAAAAATAAACTTGATGAAGATACCTCTCTCCTTGAGAGAAATCACATCAATCTTCTAAAAATATTTTAGAGGAGATATTAGCAAGATCGGGAACCACAGCATGAAAGAGGTCATGCCCTCATGGAAAGCACTTCGAATTCCAAAGCACTCTCGATAGATTCTATATATTCAACCCATATTCTGGCTGAAAGATACTCCTTCTCATCTTTGGAGATCGGTAAATCCATTCCCATCCACATTGGATATGACTCCACAATCATATCCTAAGGACAAGGAACTATAGATCTTGAGCATGGTTATTTGTCCAATGTTCTGTATGTACCATCTCTTGCATCAAACCTCCTCAGTTTTTATCAAATGACACATACAGGAGTTCCCAAGAGAGTCTCCTTTAGCCCAAAATATGTAGATATCACAGAACTTGAAATTGGAAAACTTGTAGCAAAAGGCCATGCAAACCATCATGCAAAAGCCTACGAGTTCTCCCATTTTATGGCGGATGCAAAGCCCACCGCATTGCTGACTCATGGAAATGAAGTTAGTAAACTGTGGCATGAGAGGTTCGGCCATATGAACTTCAAATACTTGTAGCAACTACAGAATAATTCTATGGTTGAAGGCCTCCCGGTCATCAAAGCTACCACTAAAATTTACAAGGGCTGTGTTGTTGGAAAGCACCCTGAGCATAAGTTCGATCGGGGGAAGGCGAGCCGAGCATCATGCATATTGGGACTGCGACAGTCTGATATCAGCAGTCCCATGCCTGTAACATCCATGAATGGATCAAGGTACGTTCTGAATTTCATTGATGACTTTTCCAGATACACATGGGTCTTTTTTATCAAAAGGAAGTCGGAAGTCTTGGAAAAATTCACTGAATTGAAGGCCTTGATTCATAATGCATCTAGACAAAAGATCAAGATATTGAGATCTGATAATGGAGGGGAGTATTTTAGTAATGAGTTACTACACATATGTTTCCAAATTGGTATTCATGTCCAGCATTCAGTTCCCTACACTCCCCAGCAGAATGATGTAGCGGAGAGAAAGACTCGGTCTCTCAAGGAGATGACCACCTGTATGTTGGAATCAAAGAAGTTGTATGCAAATTTGTGGGATGAAGACATGTATGCTATAGAATATATTCATAATAGAGTGCCACACTCATCCATGAAAGGGAATACTCCTTTTGAAGAATAATTTGGACACAAGCTGGATGTGTCGAATCTGCGGGTGTTTGGGTCCACTGCATGGGCCCTAATTCCACTTGATTAAAGGAGGTATTTGCAACCGCAAAACATATAATGTCTATTTATTAGGTATCCTAATGAATAAAAATGTTTCAAGCTGTTTTATATCAAAACAAAATAGATCATCATCGAAAGGAGTGTCAAGTTCGATGAGCCTCTTCAGGAGGTAGAACTAGTGAAGGAGAAAACTATTGAATAAGGAGGGCTTTGCAATCACAAAGCATAGAATGTTTGTTTATTGGGTATCCTAATGAATAAAAAAATTTCAATCTACTGGATATCAAAACAAAATATATCATCATCGAATGGAGTGTCAAGTTCGATGAGCCTCTTTAGGAGGTAGAACTAGTGAAGGAGAAACATGTTGAATTTCCTTCCTATTCTACTGAATATTTGGATGATATAATTAGGGGTGATGACCATAATTTAGATCATATGATTTCTGATATCAGTGTACAGAAAAAATCAGATGCCGAATCAAAACCTGAAGTACAAAATCATCTCCCAACTTGGGCCCGATAGACACTCTCCATTAGAGGAATTTTGGGGTCTAAAATGGGCCTCCTAAGGAAAATAATAAAATAATAGTTAAAATAATAAAATAATAGTTATTAATTTTGGAGGAAGAATGAAAAAAATTGTTTTTGTGTTTGTATTTTCGACATATATCCCTGTGTTTTAACTCAAATTATGAATAGGAGAGCTCATTGGATGCAGAATTTAATTCCGCATCCAACAAGTACCCACACTGCATACTTTTGACGGACCTCGCCACCCCAAAAAACAAGAAATACCTTAAAAATGTGTTGATGACATCATCATCACATTTTTTCAAGTATTTCTTGTTTTTTGGGGTAGAGGGGTCCGTTAAAAGTATGCAGTGTGGGTACTCGTTTGATGTAGAATTGAATTTTGCATCCAACGAGCTCTCCCATTTGAAATTTGAGTAAAAACACAAGGAGATATGTTGAAAATACGAACAAAAAAGTAGTTTTCTTTTATGACAAATATGTCAATTCAACCATTATGGTTGACTCATTTTATTGAAATTCTATTGGTTCTTGGATTCCAACTCACAAAATTTCTTATTGGCGTGTTTTCTTATAAGGCCCATTTTAGACCCCAAATTTCCTCTAATGCCTTCGCAGGAGATAACATTGGAAATCTGGATGATCCAAGGAGAACCCAGTCCAATTTACAAAGAGTAGGTATTGCGCTCTCTTGTCCTGATTATTTGTTGTTCGAATATTGTTATTTGATGATAATTTCAGAACCTAAGTCTTAATACCATGCTCTGAAGGATCTGAGATGGCAAGTTGCCATGGATGAAGAGATGAATTCTCTTCAGAAAAACACCACTTGGGAGCTAGTTTCTCTTCCTTGGGGGAGGAAATTGGTTCAACGCAAGTGGGTGTTTCAGAATAATATTGCTACTAATGGAAGCACCTAAAAATATAAGGCAAGGATGGTGGCAAAAGGTTTCTCTCAGGTCCAATTTGTGGACTACCATGAGACTTTTGCACCTATTGCAAAAATGGACTCCATCCGCCTAGTTTTGGCAATTTCAGCATCTAAGCACTGGGAAGTGCATCATCTAGATGTTAAGTCATCCTTTTTGCATGGATATATTCATGAGGAGATATGCATGAAGCATCCTGAGGGCTACATTTCTGATCCATCTTTGGTTTGCAAGCTAAAGAAGTCACTATATGGGTTAAAACAGGCCCCAAGAGATTGGTATTCCAATATGGATGCCTTCAATCTCTCGCAAAAATTCCAAAGGTGTAAATCAGATCCAAATTTGTATATACAATATTTTGATGGTTATTTGATTATTATTTTTTTATATGTTGATGACTTACTGATCACAGGTAGCACAGTTGCTTCTATTTCAATCATCAAAACTGCTCTCCACAATGCATTTGAAATGAGTGATTTGAGGATCGAAATTAAGCAAAATTCAAATGGGATAATGGTCACTCAGTACAAATACCTATCAAACCTGTTAGTAAATTTTAACATCCCTGAATGTAGAGCTGCTCCATTCTCTTTCCTTTCAGGGATCAGCCTTGAAGAAGGAAAAAACACACCTCCCATGGACTGCACTATTTATTAACAGCTGATTGGTAGCTTGTTGTACTTGACTCATTCTCGGCCTGATATCTATTATGCCATGAATGATGTATCAAGATACATGCAGCAGCCCCACGATATTCATTGCAAGGCAGCTAAGAGGATCCTCCAGTATATTCAGGGAACCAAGACCTACGACATTTACTATGCTACAGACTCCGAGCTAGAGTTGGTTGGGTACACAGATTCCAATTGGGCGGGTGATTCTATTGATTGGAAGTATACCTTCGGTTATTTATTCATGTTTGGTAGTGGCCTCATTTGCTAGTCTAGCAAAAAGAAGGCCTCCATAGCATTATCTTCAGCAGAGGTCGAGTATCAAGGAGTGGTGAATGCTTGCATCCAAGTTGTTTGGTTGTAAGACATTCTTTTAGAGGTTGATCTTGGTAGTACTTTGTCCACTATCCTCTTTTGTGACAATCAAATTTCTATTAATATATCCACATATCTCGTTACCAAGCAGAGGACCAAGCATGTGGAGATACACATGCACTACATCAGAGAGTTAGTGCATGACAAGACCATCATTCTGCAATACTACCCGACTGATGATTAGATTGCAGACATCTTCACGAAGAGATTTTCAAAAAAAAGTTTACTTACCTTTGTTCACTATCGGGGGTGAGTTCATCACGGTGATACAACTACTTTCAGTGTTCAGCTTGAAGGGGGGGGGGGGGTTCCCCTGGGTTTTCCCTCTTTTCCTCACTTAGTCTGTTTTGAGCATTGTTTGAGTTTTAGTATTGTACAGGGTGACCTATGGCCTTTTTTGCCGGGCCCTAGCATTTTTATGCACTTTATGTTTCTACTCCTATGAGTATAGCTTAAGGGGGGGTGTTGGAGACATTTACCACCATACACACTTATTTTGGTCAATTTGTCCTAGTTAAACCACTATCCTAAGTTTTATTGACTTAATTGACATTAGAGGAGCATTGTATGACATCAGCATGAGCACACACACACCTAACTTCAGTCAAGGAGTCCAACTAATCCTTCTCCTTCATTCGGGGAGGCTAACTGGAGCACTTCGGGGGTGATTTGAGTGTCATAAATGACCCAAATCGATAAATGATGGTTACAATTAGTTAAGCAAAGTAGTGAAGGAAACTCCTTTCATTAAATTGATTGTTTAATTAATATTTACTGAACTAGAGTCAACAAGGGTGCCTCCAACCACCTCTGATGATCAGTTAGACTTTAGTTAACCTCATCGAGGTTCATTGGGGTGATTGATGCACTACCACTTGTGGGTTGGCATGTAGTGACATGTGTCTACACTACTTTCAATTAGACTCAGTCATTTATTGCACTCTGAATTCAGTTAGGACTTAGTTGAGTCAATTTGGGTTTTGATCAGTGGTTAACTCGTGTGTTCAGTGTGGCTTACAGTCTGTTAATCTAGACTCACTCATTCATTTCGAATGACCTCTTGCAATTCATGCATCTTGCATGATCATTGTATTCGATCAAAATTCTTTCATTTGATTATACAGAGCTGCTACTTCCATTGCACACCATTTTTCCAATTTTATGCATATTTGTCTATATTCGTTGTGAGACTATGTTTTCAGTTCCTAGACCATTGTGACAAATTTATAAGATTTGTCTTAAATTGATAATGTTGGTTATTTAAAAAGTGTGCAGGCTCAGCCATTAAAGGAGCTTCAGGAACAAAAATTATAGGTATGAGTTCTTAGTATGTCAAGTTCATTTCTAGGGTAAATGTTCGTTGCTTTATGTAAATTATCTTTATATTAATAACCCTAGAAATGATGGTTTTGTCCATATCTCCTAGGGTTACCTTCCTTAAAATCTAACCATAGACTGTCTATGTTATCTTCTAGATTAAATTATGGATAAGTTAGATGAATTTTTTAAATATATCTACTAACCCTGTGTATTTGATTTTCTGGCTAGACTCTGTTAGGGTTTGTATTCTCTTTAATACTCCCTTGGGTTGTAAATATTATCATAGGTTGTATATAGCTAGGATTGCATCTCTAAAGTTTGTTTATGTATTCATTCAATATTAAGAAATTATCATTGTAAACTAGGAAAATCTAGACCTGCTATTTATTGCTCATCTATTTTTTTATAACTCTACTGACGGGTGAAATCATGAAGTTGGGTGTCTATTCCGTGACAAATGCGCTTTCGAAATCGTATTTTAGAATCTTTCGGCCGAACTAATAATATTTTCGGTCGAAATAATGTAAACCTTTTCGGCCGAATATTTGTTTTTTTCGGCCGAAAGATCAAAGTTAATGTCGTGTCTCGTACTTAACGGCTTGCACAGTTTGCCGGGAAAATCACATCCGGCTAGGGCCGTTGGTCTAATTAATTTTTCGGCCGAAGAATTATTCGGCCAAACAAACTTTCAGCAGAAGAATTATTCGGCCGAAAGTTTTTTCGGCCGAAAAAAGTTTCTATATATACAAACGGAATATTACTGTATAATGTTTTTTACGCCCGCGATGATGACGATGATGATGATTCCTGTGTTATTTCTCGGGTTGCTGTGGTGGCTGGTCGTTTAGGCTGTGGTGGGCTGTACGTTTAGGTTGTGGGTTGCTGTGGTGGTTGTTTGGGCGGCTCTGTCGGCTGTGGTGGCCTGTTCATTTAGGCTGCGGGATGCTGTGGTGGCTGTTCAGGCGGCTCTGTCTGCTGTGGTGGCCTGTTCGTTTAGGATGTGAGTTGCTGCGGTGGCTGTTCCGGCGGCACTGTCGGCTATGATCGCTTGTTCGTTTAGGCTGTAGGTTGCTGTGGTGGCTGTTCGGGCGGCTCTGTCGGCTGTGGTGGCTTGTTCGTTTAGGCTGTGGGTTGCTGTGGTGGCTGTTTGGACGGCTCTGTCGGCTGTGGTGGCCTGTCGTTGTCAGCTCTGTTCTCTGTTCTCGTGTGGTCTGCTATTTTTCTTGGTAGTTGTTTCGCTGTTTTAGATGCTACGGTCGTGGTGGCAGTGACATTGGTTTTGTTCCGCATTGGTTGCTGCTTCTGGTCGGCCTTCTGTTTCCCGTTGCTGCGGCTGAGGTAAATACACTACCCATCTGCCCCTCTTCAATTTTCAAAGATCATCAGCAAAATTAATAAATGAGAAACTATAGGAAACGAATGACCAGGAAGCAAACAGGTGCTATTGCCGGTTCGCCATCTGTGCATTGATAGATCTACCCCATGGCCGTTCCACTATAGCCCAACCTAGTCTCCAGTCACTCTCTATGTATGCAATGCAAGGGAATGACTAGTTAAATGAACTCGAATAACATAGTTCTATCATCCTCGTTTATTCAATTGATTCAATTGCATTCGATGACCAAGTGGACTACTTTGT
>LPNX010254149.1:81612-127012 GCA_001517045.1 Pseudotsuga menziesii | reverse complement strand
CTCTCTCTCTCTCTCTCTCTCTCTCTCTCTCTCACTTACATACACACACATCCATAGGTCACCCCATCCCACTAAGCCCCCCCCCTTCCACTCTATTTTTGTCTCTCTCTCTGACACACACACATCCCTATGTCTCCCCTTACCACTAACGCTCCCTAACCTATAACCTAACACCTGGACACCCCCACACACATCCACATGTATCCCCTTACAACTAACACCCTCGTCCCTTATATCACTCCCCAACCAATCCAACTACCTCTAACCCCCACCCGCCTATTACATCCCCTCTACAACAACTAGACACCCCGACATTAATCTAACTCCCCCCACTCCTAAAATCCTAACACACCCCTTCTTCTCTCTCTCACACACACACATCCACAGGTCACTGCATCCCACTAAGGACCCCTCCCTCCACTCTATCTTTGTCTCTCTCTCTGACACACACACACATCCCTATGTCTCCCCTTATCACTAACAGCCCCTAACCTATAACCTACAACACCTAGACACCCCCACACACATTGTGTATCACTCCCCATTGGTCAACAAATAACTACAGAATTATCCCAATTGGAGGAGGGCCAGTCGAGTATTTCACATGACTATGACCACATTTCATATCTCATACAACCAGGTTCGATTATTATGTTGATAAGTTTGAAATGTTTGACGACTAGTCGTGTTTAGTTAGCTAAGTCCTAGGCCTACACTTTATTTTATGTAGGGCACATATACGTGGTGGTTTCCTTGAGAAGCAATGAATGGAACACTGACTACTGGGTGGCACATTGCCTGGCTGGGAAGCAGACCCTCATTGTCTCATTAAGTGACTTCGAGGGCAATGATTTTCCAATTGGGTCGATAGTTATCAAAGGAGAATATTTGACATAGGTTTCCCATGCATGAAAGAAGAAAGGTTATGTATTTGAAAATTATAGACTAGGTGAAATTGTATACCATTATACAAACTTAGTTATTGGCACAAACCTCCAGTTGCAAACAATTCCAAGCAAGAACTCATCAAAGTCACGATACTTGTTGCCTTACTTGGAGCATGAAAGGATAAAGGATACCATTGCTGTTAGAGGTGATCTTGATGGTCTATTCAAATGACCACATGTAGGTAGTCAGGTATGTGGTATTCATATATTTTGGTTTCATGGTATCATTGATTATTTACAGCTTGATAGATTGAGCGCTTGATAGATTGATAAATTGAATAGACTTCTACAACTTGATAAATTGCACTTGAGATTTATCATGGATTTGTTGTATTTTATTGATACTTGCATGACTCATGCCCTATAGCCCAAGAGCATTATCTACCACTCTATTTGGGATATGTCTATTTCATTTGCCTTGATTCTCGAATTTGATCCTATAAGGGAATCTCCTTGAATCTGATAATTATTTCCTTGAATCCTATAATATGTTTCTCCACGGGAGCTATGTAGTTAAGGAGTTGTAATCCTAGCCTAATAACCATTTCCAATCATAGATTACAAACCCTATATCCAATCCTAGTAACTCTAGCTTGCACCGTAAACCATAGTTTGCATTCTAAACCATATAAACCACATTTTTCTCAGTAAGGGAATGTCAAAAATTTTAACATAGGCGTCAAATTCGCATCTTCCTCGACCGTGAATGTGTGGCTAGCAGTCCCACATGGAACCTTCCTAAACATGCTTGCATGACCCACCAGAACCTCGTTTTGATGCATAGTTTCCATTCTATGCCTCGGGTAGGGATTGAACAGGTGTCCCTCAAAGCCTGTAGGAGGCGGTATTCAACGTGCCATAGAATGATGGTTGTGGCTCATATCGACAAACCATCAACTCCATTGTATTCAGGACATCCATATAGTGCTAGGGGTGGACCTCTACTCTGGGTCCATGGATAATGGATCCTGTTTTAGGTCAATTTTGGAAACTAGAGTTTTGCTCAGTAAGGGAATGTGAAATTTTTGCACATAGGGGTCAGCTTTGCATATTCCTTGATCGGGAACATGTGTCTAGCATTCCCACATGAAACCTTCCTAACATGCTTTCATGACCCATCAGAACCTCATTTTGATGTATGGTTTCCATTCTATGCCCCAGGTAGGGATACAACAGGAGTCCCTGAAAGCCTATAGGAGGTGGGATTCAACATGCCATAGAATGAATGTCATGTCTTGAATCGATGAACTGTTGAATCCATTGGATTCAAGACATTGGGATAGTGCTAGGGGTGCCCATGTACTTTGAGTCCATGGACAAGGGATCCTGTTTTAGGTCAATTTTGGAAACTAGGGTTTTTCTTAGTAAGGGAATGACAAATTTTTGCACATAGGGGTAATATTTGTATATTCCTCGACCGTGAACATGTGGCTAGCATTCCCATATGTAACCTACCTAAACACGCTTGCATGACCCACCAGAACCTCATTTTGATGCACGGTTTCCATTCTATCCCCCCGGTAGGGATTCAACAGGTGTCCCTAAAAGCCTATAGGAGGTGGGATTCAACATGCCATAGAATGATGGTTATGGTTCAGATCGACGAACCGCCGACTCCATTGGAATAAGGACATCGGTATAGTGCTAGAGGTGGCCCTCTAATCTTGGTCCATGGACAAGGGATCATTTTTAGGTCAATTTTGGAAACTAGAGTTTTTCTTAGTAAGGGGATGCGAACATTTTGCACATAGAGATTAGCTTTGAAAATTCCTTGACCGTGAACGTGTGGCTAGTGTTCTCACATGGAACATACCTAAAAATGCATAAGCCCATTTTAATGCATGGTTTCCATTCTATGCCTCGGGTAGGGATTCAATAGGTGTCCCTGAAATCCTACAGGTGGTGGGATTCAATGTGCCATAGAATGATGACTGTTGCTCAAATCAATGAACCATCAACTTCATTGGATTTAGGACATAGTGCTAGGGGTGGCCGTCTACTCTAGGTCCATAAACAAGGGATCCTGTTTTAGGTCAATTTTGGAAACTAGGGTTTTGTTGAGTAACAGAATGTGAAATTTTTGCACGTAGGGGTTAGCTTTACATATTCCTCGACCATGAACGTCTGGATAGCGTTCCCACATGGAACATTTCTAAACAGGCTTGCATGACCCACCAGAACCTTGTTTTGATGTACGGTTTCCAATTTATGCACCGAGTATGGATTCAATAGGTGTCCATGAAAGCCTATAGGAGGTGGGATTCAACGTGCCATAGAATGATGGTCATGGCTCGGATTGAAAAAACATTGACTCCATTGGATTTAGGACATCGAGATAGTGCTATGGGTGGCCCTTTACTCTGGGTCCATGGAAAAGGGATCTTCTTTTAGGTCTATTTTTGAGACTAGGGTTTTTCTCAGTAAGGGTGTTGGTTTGCTGGGCAGACCTGGGTTTACTATAATGTACCAACAACACCTCTAGCTCACTGGCCCTTTCGGCAACAGACCGCGGAGTGGCCTGAAGTCTCACCCGAAGTGATCCTAATGGGTTGGCCAAAGACTCAAGTGTCTTGACTAGGTTTTGTCGCATCCTATGTGCGCCTCACAGCTCTTGTTAGCCCGCGAGAGCTGTCTCCTAACTGCAGTGCGCAGTTTCCTCTTACTCACAATGAATCTATTCCTTATCACATCACTGCATCCTGGGAAACACGTAACTCTTTCCTACACTCAATCCTCAACCTACGATACCATGCACCACAGCTCCTCTGATGGTGCGATATCGCCTTCCATACTTCCCAGCGCTGACCATGGGTACTATGCACCGCTTCCCATCTTTTTTCCTTCGTCTTCAATACCTTGGCCTCGTCGCTCCTTTTCCTTTATGAGGGTAGCTGAGCCCTCCTGTCTTCACCCCTGCCTTCAATGCAGTGGTTGAGATCTCTCTTCTTGGCCACTCAGGTACTGTCATCTTTCTTGACTTCTCTGTCCCAACAGTCACAGTTTCCAGCTTTGATCTGTAGCTAGAAACATTCTACGGCGTCGTAGATTTACCTTATCTCTTCATCTCCGCCAAACTATCTATTCTCCAAAATGGCAGCTTCTCCTGTAGCTACGAGACTCTACTCCAATAGTCCCCTAACACTTACTTGTGGCTCGTCCCTGAGCCACTATCAATGGGATTCTCTTGCTGTAGCTTCTCCTTGGCTTCCTGCGAAGTGCGATGAAGCTTGTCCCGAAGTCCTATGACTTCATTCTGCATAGCTGCGACACGCTCTTGTGCCGAGTCAAGCATATCTTGACTAATACTAGAGTATTCTACTGCATCAATTTCATTTTTGGTGGCAGTTAACTCCCCAACTTTCTGCTCAACCGCATCGACTAGCTCTGTGATCTGTTCCTGATATGGTTGAAGCAGGTCATTGATGTGTATCTCCTTTGCTCTCAACCGCTGCGCTTCCTACTACAAGCGGTTCATCTCCTTCATCTTTCTCATATTTTGAAGCGCTGCTAAGATCTTGATTTTTTCCTTCACTGCTGCTGTGGTCTTCTCTATCTGTTGAATACTTTGCTGCATTTCTACTTTCTCGGGAGGCTCATCTAACTCCGACCATGTGTCCATCGCATCAGCTAACACCGACAGTGCATCGTCTATGCGAGATTTCATCTGCGTGGAAGTGATTCGGAAGGCCTCTACTCTGGCTTCCTTGTCTACCTGGGGGGTGCCCGGTGGTCTAGCCTCAAGCTCAACAATCTGCACTTTGTGGTCTTCCACCATCTTGGCCACTGTTTCTTCCATCCTGGTTACTATTTCCTCCAGATCCTTTGCTCTGTCTGCAACTCTTCTTACCTTCTACGGGAGAGGTAAGGCGAACTCAATATTATATTGGGGTAACTCCAATGCGATGATTTGTAAGACTTGAGAGAGATTCTATTCTCTTTCTTCATATGTTCTTAACTCGTCTGCCTTTTTCTGATAGCTGGTGGCGAGTGCTACATTATTTTGTTTCAGCTGTGTGTTCTATTTATAAGTCGCGATCTCTCTACCTCTGAACTCTGCGCTTAGCTACTGCTGGATCATCTATAACTGATCAATGTGGAACTCTATGAGTTTAACCTCGACAGGTTGCCTAATCTGTATCGGTGCATCCATCATTGACGCAGGGAATCAGATTCTCCCTGGGGTATTAAGATTGTATTAATGGGATTCGTTGCCAAGATTTCCTCGTGGGAAATCGATTGTGTTGAACTTTCTCCTGCGGTCGCCTTTACTGGCGGAACCTGTATCATGGCAGTCTTCTCAATAATTGCTTTTAAGTCCAGAAGCTACTTCTCTACCGCGCTCTATATCTTTTCTTGCGATGTCTGCATCGCCTCAAATGAGTCCTTCAACGTGTCGTGCATTCTTGTTGCAATGAGTTCATAATCATCCTCTGTCAGTGCATTCTTCAAAGGTAGTTTTGTGGATTTGTTCTTTTTATTCTTCTCCATCCTTTGTCGTCTATGCCTCTAGTGGCACTTGCTGTGAATCTTTCCTCTTTTCTCCTTGTAGTGGCACTTATGCTGTATCTTGCGTCTGGGTCTCCACTTTGTCTTTGCCTTTGTCTGATGGGTCTATCTGTGTGATACCTTATGGTAGGGGTGTGGTATCTTCTAACGCTTGCTTCCAGTCATCATCAAATTCTTTGATGATGTCCTTGACATCCTTCACTGTCATCCTGAACCAACCATTGGCCCAATCATCCCTTCTAGCCCTTTTGGCTGTAGGTAAATTCTGCGGTGGTCCACCATAAACTCAAGCCGATCATCATATGTGTCCACGATCTCCTTGCTGATCCGTGGTGTTTCTTGGAGGAAGTTCCTCAGTAGCCTATAGTATTCATAGAATACTATCACATTTACCTTTTTCTTGGCTGGGCTGCTAGTCTCCCATAAGTTTGTGTAGCGCACACCTCTGGGCTCACCACTTGCTAGCTGTCAAAATTGGGTATGTGGCGGCTCCTTCCACCTAACGAATGCACAGAGTATCAGTAACCACGAGAAATGGAATGGGTGGGTTGCCTCATCCTGAGCTTGCAAACAATCTTGCTAAAACATATTTAACAAAAATAAAGACCAATTGAACTGTTCTCCCTCTGCAACTTGTATGGACAGGTTAATTACTGATCCTGTGACTTCCTTTGGGAAAACCTTGGTTAACATTCTGCTTGCAAGAAGACTAGCTGTAAATCTAAGTGTATTGTCTATTAGGCTTGTGATGTCGTAAGCCCGACCTCCTCTTTGTAGTTTATACTTGGTGACTAGGGCTGGTGATAGCTTGGAATCCTTGGTCTTTCCTGTTATATTTGTCTTCGGGTCTTGACCAATCTTGGACAGCCCGATGATGTGGTGTATCAGGTCGATGTTTAGGTCGACCTTGTTACCAAGCCAGAGGTAACCCCCATGTACGCATGAAAGTAGGATGTGCACCACGGCATTAACCTCTGTGCCTCGTCCAAAATGTGGTATTCTTAATAGATTGAGCAGGCTTGAGTGCTCAAGAATCTGGACATGTTCCATGGGAACATATTCATCTGCACCTGTCCTTGGGTTCTTCTGAATCATAAGATACTCATCTGGCCGAAACTGAGGATATGTCATACTATCACCCAGGTTATAATCTACAAATTTAACAACAGCAACATATCCTAATAGATCTCCATCTTCCTTTACTCGGGAATCAATCTGTGGTATAGGAACAGGAAACTTACCACTCTTGGGAATTTTTACCTCTCGTGCACCGTCAACTCGTGGTATGATGTAGTATGTTGCGTTATGAACTTCTTCGTCTAGCTCCAGACTAGATTATTCTCGTAATTGAACTTGGCTCCTCATCCTTGGCAGCTGTCCGGTCTGTGATGAACTTGGCATGACACTCTTAGGAGGTTTTGTCATAGTAGACATAAGGCCTCCATGCTTGAACCCTTCCAAAATCGCTTCTATGGGTTCCTCCTCGGACAGAACCCACTGGTTGTTATACTTTGTATTGGCAATGGCTGCAAACTATGGAAATCATTGCACTCTGTAACGAAATTAGCTCTGCACATGGAAACTTAATAATGCACTCTATAGCTCTCAGATCTTTGCAAATGTAACCCTCCCGAATGAATAATTTATGCTTTTATGCCGAAGGCGATACTCCCGGATGCAATGGTCATCTAGACTGAACCCGTTGATCATATTAATGCTTGGACGAGACCACACCCATCATTCCAAACCTCAATAAATGATGAAATCCGGTCAATTTCCCTTGAAGCGTGTGTATGCAGGCACCGGTCTCGTTGAAGATTTGCCAAATCTGGATAATTGATTATGCTGTGCCCGGATCTATGGTAAGGTATACCGGTCATTTCTTCATTAACTGCCTATTAGAAGGTGAATTGACTAGCCCTCTGTCTCGTTGCAACTAAGTACATGGCATGGAGAAACATCGCACTGCTGCGATGCCACACCGCATCTCTTGCTCAAAACAAACTTAAGCATTTTTTTTTCTTTTCAAAATGAACCGTCCTTATGTGATTCCTAATACTTAGAATACCTGCCGGTGTAGACTAATTCCCGATGTGATGCCTCCTTTCAACTACACTGGAGATCTACACCACTCGCGACTCTAAGTTAGGACTGAGAGGTGGAGTGGTTGTCACTATAGAGCTTAAGCCTATTGCCATTGATCATCATGGGAAGAAGCTCCCCATTCAATTTGCTGAGTTGAACAGCTCCTCCCTCTGTGACTTACTGTATCTGATATGGCCCCAACCAATGTGTCTTGAACTTCCCTGGAAACTTAATAAATTTACTGTCATAGAGGAGTACTAGGTCTCCGATCTGAAGAGTCTTACTCTTAATGTGTCTGTCATGCCAAGATTTTTCTCGTGCCTTCTGCACTTTCTGATGGAACCCGGCGATGAATCTGTCTTCCTCTAAGGCAAGCATCTGTGCTAGCCTTTCCTGCACCGTGTTTGTATCAGCCATTCCAGTGATCTGAGCTATTCTTAAACTGGGAAGAATATACTCCATAGGCATAACAGCCTCCTGTCCATACACCAAGCTAAAAGGTTTGTCCTATAAGTTTCTTGCATGTAGTCCTATACGCCCATAATACAGCGTTAACTCTGAGTTCCCAATCATTCCTTTAGCTGTTGTAGATCTTAGTAAGAGCATTTTCTAAAATCTTGTTAAAGGCCTCCACCGTACCATTAGCTTGTGGGTGGTAGGGAGTGCTCTTATGGTGCTATGTCTGGAATTATTCTGTCAAGGCCTCAATGGTGCGATTCAAGAAGTGTGTGCTTGATCGCTCATCAAAATTACTGAACATCCAAATCTAGTGATGATGTTTTCAAAAATGAACTGTGCAGCTGTAGCAACATCACAATTTCTTACTGCTTTGGCCTCTTCCCACCTGGTGAGGTACTCTGTTCCAGTGATGATATATCTCGCACCAGTTCATTTTCCTGGTGGGTTGATAGGACCCACAAAGTCTATATCCCACTTTTCAAATGCGCACAACGTAACCTGCGGTCATAGTGGCATTTCATCTTGTCGTGAAGGTTTTCCTACCCTCTGGCAGATATCATAGCATCTGCAAAATTCCTTAGTATCCTTATGTAACGTAGGCCACCATAATCCTGTGGCCAGGATTTTCTGCGCAGTCGTCTTTCCTACGAAATGACCTCCTGCGGTGCCTGAATGTGCTTCTCTAATAATGGCCTCTATTTCATGCGGCATCACACATCTGCACAGTACTTCATCTGGACCTAACTTATATAACTATCCTATGATCAGGGTGAAGTCTACTGCTTTAACAACCAACTGCCTCTTTTGATGCGTGGTAAACTCCTCAGGTGCCCTTCTTGTAGTGAGAAAGTGAAGGATATCAGCATAGTACTCATCTGTGATCTGGATAGAGAACAACTGTGCATCTGGCAAATTGTCCTCTAGATTACTTGGCTCTTCTCCTGAGTCTATTCACGACAGATGATCAGGTCCGGCGTTCAATCTTCCTGGTTTGACAATGATTTCAAAATCATACTCCTAAAAGAGGAGTAACCATCTACAAATTCTTCCCCCTAACACTGGCTTATTGACCAAATAATTCAATGCGGAATGGTTAGTAAACATCTTGAATGAGGCACTTAATAGGTAGTGCCTGAACTTTTGTAGTGCGTACACCATAGCTAAGCCTTCTCTTTCTGTCGTGGTGTAGTTCTTTTCTACTGTCGATAGCTTTCTACTGGAGTATGCAATAGGATGATTGATACCTCCTTCTCCTAGTTGCATTAAAACAACCCCTAGTGTGATGCTAGATGCATCCACATGTACATGAAATGGTTTAGTCCAGTCTGGAAATACTAATATGGGTGTTGTAACCATCTTCTCTTTAAGTGTGTTTAGACTCTACTGGAATTCCTCATTCCATAGGAATTTTACATCTTTCTTTAATAGTTTTTCCATCGGTGCTGTAATATTTGCGTATCCCTTGATGAATTTTTTGTAGTACCCAGTATGACCAAGTACTCTCCTCAATTGTTTGACTGAGTTGGGTGCTGGAAGATTTACAATGATGGCAATCTTTGTGGGATCTACCATCAAGCCTTGCCTGCAAACAATATGACCCAACAAAATACCAAATGGCGCACAGAATATACATTTTTTCAAGTTTAGATAAATCTGGTACTGCCTACATTTCTCTAACATCAGTCTTAAATCTCCTATGTGCTTGTCAATTAATCCAAATGCAGTCCAATCATCAAAATAAACTTCTAGGAATTTATGGATGTATTCTTTAAATACAGCAACTACTACTCTAGAAAAGATAGCTGGTGCATTCTTAAGACCAAAGGGCATTACCATATACTGGAATGAGCCCCATTCTGTTGCAAAAGTGGTCTTATGTCGATATTCTAGGTGGATTCTGATCTGGTGATAGCCTGAAAAGCCATCAGTGAAGGAGTAGACCTCCTGTCCTCCCACATTATCTAGTACTTCATCAGTGAAAGGTGTTGAAAATGGATCATGAAGCGATGCATCGTTGAGTTTACGCAAGTCGACACGGATCCTGATGTCTCCTTTAGTTTTCTTCTCTTGCATGACCATGGGACTAACCCATTCGCTTTCTTCCACTGGCTCGATGATGCATGCTGCTAGCATCTTATCTATCTCATCCTTAACTTTTTCTTTATAGCACGGATTTAATCTATATGGATGCTGCTTAACTGGTCTAGCATCCTCTTTCAATGGTATCTTCATTACTCCTAGGTCTCTGACTATTCCCTTCATCTTTGTGAACTTGGTGGGAAATAGGTCCTGATACTCATGTAGCAAGTCTGCAATCTATCCGACTGTTTCATCAGTCCAATAGTCTCCAATAGAGGCAAACTTTGGTTCTGTGTTTGTGCCAATATTGATCTTTTTAATCTTGATCGGCTCTGTGATTGCTGGAATCTGTAGCTTTGGTCCATCAACATCGTGAGTCCCTTCTGACTCCGGAATGTTAATGTTGTGAGGATCCTCATCCTCCTCCTCTAGTTCTGATGTGAAGTTATAGCACTCGAGTGCCTCTTCTAACTGGATGGCCCACTCAGGTTTAGTATGTACTGGTAGGGTACAATCCTCAAATATCTTAATCTTTATTACATCTAGGGCCTGATCAACATTTGGATACTTAGATTCAAAAGCGAAGGTAAGTAGAAAGCTGTCTATTAGAAGTGGCCATGTAGTCATTCCCTTACACAATTCAGTCTCTGTGTACCAGTTCCGTGGAACTGTGTCCAAAGTGTGAATGAATCGGTGAACCCATTCATCCTCGGGAACGTCTGACCAATCCTGTTCACATGTCTGAATATCTGACCTGGGGTCACTTTCTCCTGTGTATCTCTGCTGGACATACTCTCTATCGGTAGAGAATCTGATCGCCATCAATCTCTTAAGATCATCCCATGATGCGATATTCTCTTTATGTGCATACCACCATCTTGCAAGTGTGGCTCGTACTACAAGGTCCATAGCTGTGATCCTCTGCTCGTGAGGAATTTGTTGTTCAAACTGCGTGAGAAATTCTTGGATATCTGTTAGACCATGAAATGATGGAATCTCGTTGATCTCTACACCAATCCATCGTAGTGACTTAGTCATATACACACATCTGTGCGCTAAGACTTCGTAAAGTCTGTTCTGCCAGTTCTCTAGACCAACATCCGAATCCGATGCGCATGAGCTATCGCATTGCCAACTAATGTTCCCTTATGCGGTTGGATTGATGTAGTCGCTCTGGTTCACAGTCATCTGATAGAGACTGTCCATGTTGCATGCCTCTTCCTCTACTCGGATAGGTTCAATGTATCTAGGACCCTGAAGAGGATCTAACGGTGCGATGACCCGGATCTGCGCATCTTCAAAGGTCATTTGTCTTCTCTTTAAGTCGATAATGGCCATGTTACCGATCGCCCAATAAATGCCTAGTAGTTCTGGATATGGTCTACTATCACCAATGATTTCTATAAATTCAAATTCCGCAGAGCTACGAACTCCGTCAATGTCAACTGGTACCTGCGATAATCGACCCAGGGGTGATACTCACTGCTGATTAGCTAATCTTAGATGGATAGGTGATCTGACTAACTTGGGTCTACCCATCCGTTCCCATGTCTGCTTAGTCATAACATTTACCTCTGATCCTAGATCTAGGATCACCTCATCCATTTCAAATTCTCCAACCGGTGCTGTAAGTCGCATCTCTCTTCCTGTTCTTTTATGTCCCATAATGCTATGAATAGCACGCTGTGCACTACTCATGGAAGAAGATGGTTGACACTGATCTATGATGCGCTAAATTTCTCCGATAGCTTGATCATTTCTCATGAGTTTTAAACAACTCTGCAGGAAGGATTGTACACTTCCTGTCAACTCGTCCTCGTCGCATGTGCCCGATGTGGTATCCTGCGATATCTGTACAGGGCTAACGCCACAAGGTGCTTGCTGAAGTATGCCCCTAGACGGCAGTACCTATGATCCTGATTGCATAGGGTCATCAAAGAAAGTCTTAGCTTCTTGAAATGTCTGTTTATTCTTCTGTAGGTCAAGTGGTGTTGCTTTGTTAGGAGCTTTGCGCACCCACTCCTGACCTGTGGTATTTTCAGTAGCCTGCGATGTCCCATTGGTGGAAGAACTGCTGCGAGTCACAATGTTGACTCTTGGTTCTGGTTCTTCCTACTCAGCAGCAATAAGCTGGATGTTCTGGTGTACTGCTGGCTTAGGTTCTCTGATCTTAGCTATCAAGGTAGGACAGTATTCTATAGCGTGATCGTAATATTTGCAATAGTTACATGTGGTGGTAGGGCACTGACAGTCCCTAGCATAATTTCCTAGAACTCCACAGTTGTAACAAGTGACTGGTACGTGACTGCAGCCAACGCCTTCTTCTCGGCCAAATCGTCCTCCACGTCCTCGTCCTCTGAGTCCTCCTCCATGGCCAACATGAGTTTGATCATATTGTGGTCCTGCTGCTGGACCCTGTGTTTCTGATTGGACTCTGTACAAGTCTTTCTTGCTCCCGACCATGATATCATAGGCTCAAAAATCGTGTTCCTCATGGCCTACGGACTTGCAGAAGACGCAGTATAAGTTCTTAGGTGTCTACAGATACTTCTGAAGTAGAGGGCATTTATGAGGTAGGTGTCCTCTTGTTTTGCATATTTCACACCACGGCCCGTGGGTCTGTGGTAAGGGGTTAGGAGCCCTAGTTGCTATATATTCTACAAAGACTGGACAATTATCTTTAGTATGGCCTTGTGATTTACACTTTATGCACCATATGTATTGCGCAACCTCTTTCCCTTTCTTAAGCTCATGCATCTGTATCGTGAGATTAGCCAACTGGTTTTATAGATTTGTCATACCTGTGCTGGTTTCAACTAGAGGTGAAGCCTCTAGTTTCATTTCCATCTCCAACGCGTCGTCCTACGTCTGGAGTTTCTGCTTCATTAATGGTAGTCTGATGTGAGGGAGCAGTGCTGCAATAAACCATTCCTTATGCTGCTCCGGCTCAAACTCAAAGCTGACTTGGTCTATAAGGGCTTTAAATTTCTGATCGAAGTCCCACACTGACTCTGTAGGTAACTGTTTGATGTCTTTGAGCTCTTTAATGCATTGTGACTCAAAATTAGGTTTCTTAAACTCTTTAATAAAAGCGGTCCTGACCTAGACAAGTGTTCTGGGTACTGCTGAGGTATACTTCATATACCATGTTAAGGCTCGTTCTCTTAGTGTGATGACCAACTGTACAAGTTTAATATTATCATCATTGATTGATTTAATGGTCCACACAGCTTCACATAGAAACCAATGCTGCTCTGGGTCCTCTACCCCTGTACCCTTAAAGATAGGTAGCTTCATGTCATCCCCCATTCTATTTCTACGTGGTGGATGTTGATTTGCTGTGTTACTACCACTCGGCGGTGTAGGTGGAGGTGATGTAGTGGTAGTGTGTACTGTATGGGAACTACTAGATAGAGTTCCTACGGGATTGTTCTGAGTCCCGATCTATTTTTGTGGGGTATAAGGGTTGTAAGGGATACCCCCTTCTGTTCTTTCTGTGGTACTGTGACTCTGTTCTCTAGTATTATCTGAACTGTCTTCAAATATGGGAGAGATGAAATCTACTTTGTATTTCTTTCCACTATGTGTACGTCCAATGTCATCAAAATCACTTTTAAACTCTTGTGACATTACTATCTTTACTTATTCATCTGAAACTAGATCCATTGTTCCTTTTTCATGTAATAACATCTTAATGGACAAGTTTAAATATTTTAGGTACTTACCGCGATATCCTTTGAAGAAGTATCGCTCAGCCTCGCTGAAGCTTTTTCTCTGTTCAACTGCAAACTCTGTGACGAAGCCTTCTAGCACACTCGCAAGCCAGAAGTCTATTGTCCTCGTAATGGGATTATCAATGTTATTCATAGTCTGAATCAACTTCGGTGTCCAGAAAATGTTTATTTTCTTCTTGAATATGTTCTTACTAGTCAACTTTGATAACCAGTCGTAAAGCTCATTTCCAAAGGTCACAAAAAATATCGCATGCAGGTCTATAACAATATGTTTTTGTAACCAGTCCTCTGTACTCAGTCTAGGACTCTTGTTCTCATGTTCGGAAAACTCTTTCTCCTTAGACCCAACCCACTCATTGAGTTCGTCTCTAGTAGGATGCCAACAGAACATTAGTGCTCAGTTTGTTCAAAACCGGCAACGGAACCATTTGTTGGTTTGCTGGGCAGACCCGGGTTTACTATAATGTACCAACAACACCCCTAGCTCACTGGCCCTTTCGGCAACAGACCGCGGAGTGTCCTGAAGTCTCACCTGAAGTGATCCTAATGGGTTGGCCAAAGACTCAAGTGTCTTGACCAGGTTCTGTCGCATTCTATGTGTGCCTCACAGCTCTTCTTAGCCCATGAGAGCCGTCTCCTAACTGCGGTGTGCAGTTTCCTCTTACTCGCGATGACTCTAGTCCTTATCGCATTGCTGCGTCCTGGGAAACACGTAACTCTTTCCTACGCTCAATCCTCAACCTGCGGTACCACGCACCACAGCTCCTCTGATGGTGCGATATCGCCTCCCTGCGATATCCTACCGCCACGGCTCAGCGTACTTAGCATACTGGGGTTCATCTTACAGTACTCAACACATGAGACTGTTTTACACTGTGACTCTTAATTGTCTTAAGTGAAACATAGACAAACTCTTATACAAGATACTTAAAGACTTCAACTTGCATTTATCCTTCTATAATGCTGTAAACTGAATAACACATACATACATTAACCGTAAGCAAAGTTCATGTAATGAATGACAGATATAACAAGTAAATACAATCACATGAATCAATCACATAACGCTCTGATTTTACGTGGTTCACTTCCAGGGTAGAAGCTACATCCACAGAACTGTGTTTCTATATTATAACTTGAGAGAGGTACACAGTTCTGTTGCACCGCATATGCAGCTAGAGATCTTCTGGGTAACTCTGCACTCACTGCCTGGAGCCCTCCTCTCTTAGATCTCTTCTCTATATTGCCTTCTTACAATATACTCTCTCTCTCTCTCTCTCTCTCTCTCTCTCTCTCCCTGTGGATTGTTACATATGTGCTCAATGAGCTAGCTACTGGTTACAGTAAGATACTATAGACTGAATACAGAACCAAAGCTCAACTCTATTACAATACAAGGTAACTGTGAGCTAACAGACTCAATGGCTAACTAGCTAACCTTTTTCAATACAAACTATATCCCTTTATAGGCGGCCCAAAGGTCTCGCCATTACAACACTGTGGGCCTGTCCCAACAGTAACCCAAAACCCTAACTAGTGACAGTCGGCATATATGTACTTGGGGTAGCCGCTTTCCGTCACACCACTGCTCTCTGTAGTATTCCATGCTTCCCGACACTGACCATGGGTACTATGCACCGCTTCCCATCTTCTGTCCTTCATCTTCAATACCTCGGCCTCATTGCTCCTTTTCCTTTATGAGGGTAGCTGAGCCCTCCTGTCTTCGCCGTTGCCTTCAATGCATTGGTTGAGCTCTCTCTTCTCGGCCGCTCAGGTACTGTCGTCTTTCTTGACTTCTCTATCCCAATATTCATGGTTTTCGGCTCTGCTCTGTAGCTAGAAACATGTTACGGCGTCGTTGCTTTACCTTATCTCTTCATATCCGCCAAACTGTCTATCCGCCAAAATGGCAGCTTCTCCTGTAGCTGCGGGACTCTGCTCCAACAAAGGGAATGTCAAATTTTTGCACATAGGGGTCAGCTTTGTATATTCTTGACCATGAACATGTGGATGGAGCTCCCACATGGAACCTTCCTAAACATGCTTGCATGACCCACCAGAACCTAATTTTTATGCATGGTTTCCATTCTATGCCCCAGGTAGGGATTTAAGAGGTGTCCTTGAAAACATGTGGGAGGTGGGATTCAAGGTGCCAAAGAATCATGGTCATGGCTTGGATAGACGAACCATTGACTCCGTTGAATTTAAGATATCGGGATAGTGCTAGGGGTGGCTCTCTACTCTAGGTCCATGGACACGGGATCCTATTTTAGGTCAATTTTGGAAACTATGTTTTTGCTCAGTAAGGGAATGCCAAATTTTTGCACATAGGGGTTATCTTTGCATATTCCTCAACTATGGACATGTGGCTAGTGTTCCCACATGGAACCTACCTAAAAACACTTGCATGACCCACCAAAACCTCATTTTGATGCATGGTTTCCATTCTATGCCCCAGGTAGGGATTCAACACATGTCTGTGAAAGCCTGTAGCAGGTGGGATCCAATGTGCCATAGAATGATGGTCGTGGCTCGGATCGAAGAACTGTCAACTCCGTTGGATTCAGGAAATCAATATAGTGTTAGAGGTGGCCCTCTAATATGTGTCCATTGACAAGGGATCATTTTTTAGGTCAATTTTGGAAGCTAGGGTTTTGCTTAGTAAGGGAATGAGAAAGTTTTACACATGGGGGTCAGCTTTGCAAATTCCTCAACCATTAATGTGTGGATAGAGTTCGCACATGGAACATGCTTAAACAAGATTGCATGACCCATCGAAATCCCATATTTGTGATGCACGGTTTCCATTCTATGCCATGGGTTGGGATTCAATAGGTGTCCTTGAAAGCCTATAGGAGGTGGGATTCAACATGCCATAGAATGATGACTATTGCTCGGATCGATGAACCATCGAATTCATTGGATTCATGACATCAGGATAGTTCTAGGAGTGGCCCTCTACTCTGGGTCCATGGACAGGGGAACCTATTTTAGGTCAATTTTGGAAACTATGGTTTTTCTAAGTAAGGGATCATGAAATGTTTGCACATAGAGGTTAGCTTTGCAAATTCCTCGATCGTGAATGTGTGTCTAGCATTCACACATGGAACCTGTCTAAACATGCTTGCATGAACCACTAGAACCCTATTTTGATGCATGGTTTCCATTCTATGCCCCGGGTAGGGATTCAACAAGTGTCCCTGAAATCCTGTAGGATGTGGTCTTAAACATATATGTTGATGGTTTGTGTTTGATCGGAATCACAGAGAAGAAAGGATACCCACAATAGGGTGCGAAGAAGAATTGGAAATAAGTATTAATTGATATTTTCTTAAACGTGATTGAGATCTTCCCCTCTTGAAAAATACTTGTTGCAAACTATTATTCCATGTGTAGATGTTCAGAATTCTGTTACCTGTTGTGAGGTGTTGAACTTGACTTATTTCCCATCACTGTGAAGCAAAAAATATTATTTGTTTTTTTTAATCAAGGTAGAAGGAGTTGTTAATATCTATGTGGAGGTGAATTGATATTAGGATCTCATATCATTCAGGATACTATAAATTTGAAAGAAGGTTAAGTTCCATATTAATTTAGCCTGGTCATCCAAGAGATGTGAGCATTTGTACGATGAAATGCAAGAAGAGATAATGTCATTACGTCAGTAACCATGTAATGGAACATGTTTATGTTTAGAAACAAGTGGCCAACCTATTACACCGTTATTACAAAATATATATCTTCACACTATGAATGTTTCGAATAATACTCCATAAACATAAATTTATAAAACAAGATTCAGAATAGTACTTCTCCAATCAATTTAAACTATAATAAAGTCACACATAATTTTCATCTCTTCCAAAGTTGTTCCTCGATGCCATTCATCAAATGTCATGTACATTAACAAAATTAAAACATAATGTGCAAGCTATACATAATGTGCAGGATATAATCATAACCATTATTTTGAATCAACCTTATACTTGGATACTTTTAGGTTTCATGTGTATCCCATTTATTCGTTAGAAGAAAGAAATCATGCCTAACACCAATTTCATTTATGTATGCCACACAGGTGCATCACTTAGGTGTGTCAACTTTGTGCATCCTTTAGAAGTTTGTTATGTTGTTATGTGGGTAAGGTGCTTTTGTATTCAAATTAGTTGGATCAGTTGCTTAGCTGTGTTGGGTGCTTATGTGTGTTAGGTATGTTCCATCTTTGTGAATACAATTTAACATTGTATATGCAATTGGATCATGGTAAAAACAATTGAAATGTACATTTTTGTCATTACGTAATATTGTAATTATGCATTGTTCTCAAATTTATAACTGATATCTCCATGCAATCATAAAATCTATCAAAAATTGGTAACATTACACATAAAAACATTCTTGGCCACACATGTATAATCACACTTAAAATACTGAACCATGAACATATCAAGATCCTTGATATGAAATACTTTTTATATCATGAAAGTTATAATACAAAAATAGAAGGTCCTTATATGGCCTGTCAATGTACATGTATCAAAAACATCTTTGATGTACATGCAAACAAAAGTACATATGTCCGAGACCGTGCCCCTATACTCTAACTTCCTCTTGTATAGAAAAATACATATTTGTCCTGTACTAACACATAAAAACTCTAACTTTATCTTGTTTTTTCCCGACCATGATGCTTGTTTCCTCTATCCACGACCATTGCGCATCTCTGGCAACTGCAAATCAATGATAATATTTCTTGATCAGGAAAATAAACTAGTACTGTCCAGCAATAACAAAGTTTGAAATTTTAAAATACGACTCAATTGTACTTAAAAAAAACACTCACTACATCCATTCGAGGTATAGATGCCTTTGGTTTCCTCCTCCTTGCAGATAGTCTCTCTACAATGCTTCTTTGTGAATACAAAAAATATGTCAATTATCTCAACAATTATCAACATGTTTGTGAATGAGAAAGTACTAATCAATTATGTAAAAAATGAACACCTCACCGAAAACATTTGTTCCTGGGAATGAGACCGGTTTTCTTCAAAAGAAAGAGGAGCTATAGGTTGAAAATAAACCTTAGTCATGTGCACTAATGGACCAAGGTGTGTCTACATTCACCAAATGATAAAATAGTTAGACATCATGCATGTCCATACACAATACAAATGAACTGTACAATTACAAATATTCAAGTAGATGTACCTATGTGTGACTTATCCCTATTATAGATGCAACCCCACTAAGGTCTAGCATGGATGACTCTACATCCTAATGGTGTAAACATGCGAAAATAACATTAATAAAAATAGTTGTGAAGTGAATTCAAATCTAACCAGAAACTTCCATTGGAAGTTTTTACATTACCATGGGATTAGCAGGTTGATCGTCATGGACACCCACTCTTTTCAAGGAAGAGGGTTGCCTCGTGTAAACAACCCGCTTATATACATTTGGAATACGGGGAAATCAAAACCAAATAGGAGGTGTAGGAATTTTCAATGATGTTTGCAGTCATAAAGTGTTACCAGAATCAGTTGTAGAACCAAGATCATAATCAAGTTCCACTTCAGAATCAGACTGTGAATCAACCAATGAACCCACCAATAAACCAGAATCCACCACTGAACTAGAATCTTTCGATGAACCAGAGTCAATGGTATACAGTTGCGACAATATTAGCAGAGCCTAGAACAGAGGATGTTGATGTTTCCATCATCACTGGCAGAGGTGTGTCGACCAGAGAGGATGGAGCCCACCTGCAGGTATGATTGGATAGGAAGAAGAAAGCATTGCTTGATATCACAACTAAAAAAACTACATTCTTTGAATCCTGGGATGTGATCGAAAGAAATATTGGTAAGTCACATGTCTATAAAATTCCTTCTGCTTTTGATTCTTCATTGGAGGCAAGACCATCGTGGCAACATGGTACCTTGCAGCACTTCTTTGAGAGTTTCATATCACTGGCAAGAGATCCTGATGCTTTGGCTAAGATTGAAATTTTTTTGCATCGCCTGGGTAAGGAGCAGAACGAATCTATGGTGAACTCCTTACACAAGAAAAAGACGGGCAAAGAAATGCACATGAATATTCAAATTAGAGACTATGAAGTAGATTGAGTCATTTTGGATCTGGGCTTAGATGTGAATATTCTGACAAAGAAAACATGATTATCCAAGGAAGCTGTGTTAGCAATTTGAAACTCTCGACGTTTCGATCCTTACTCTAGGATCATCATCAGGAGACAAAGAAAACATGGAAAAATATGGGGAGGCCGACATTGGGTTTGTCCCTTGTACAGTTGTAATTGGATAATCAGGCTAAAGTGCAACCAATTTGACATGTGTTGAACCTAGGTGTGGATGTTGAAGGTATGAAGACCTCTGCTGATTTTGACATGATTGAATTTGTTGATGGGGGAGGCTCCTATCCCACGTTGCTGGGAATAGGATGGGCCAATGACAGTTTGGTAATGATTAAAATCTAGAATTGGATGATGACATTTGAGAATCAAGACATCAGAGTCATCGCTCCTATGGATCCAAATGAAGGATGGAGATATATTGAACCAGTGAAAGATGAAGATGTCAGAGGATGGGATCATACCTACAACATCTATGAATATTATAGCCATCCAACTGTTGAAGGAGAACTCAGTTGGCGCAATGATAGCTCTGCATCTTCTGAATCTAATGATGCATTAGAGAACTGGAAAAAACCACATGCATGAGGTATCATTCATGAAGTGTGGATTGATCACACAGTCACTCTACCATGTTGCAACCGAGATTATTGAATTACTAGTTTACAAAGGGATACCTGAGTTGTCCAGGTTCTTGATGGAGTTTGAAGAAAAGGTATCAGAACTGTAGCGACTGTTTGCACTGGTGGAATCACTAAAGGCTACTCCAGCATGGTGGTGGATGACTCATAAAAATAAAATTAATGGATGGGAGTAGTGTCGATGGTTTATGATAGTTCACTTTGGTGACACAAAAGTGTATCACACTAGAAAGTATGATGGGTAGAACGGCCCTAGTAGTCATTTGATGGAATGCCAAACATTGTGGGAATCATGACCACAGGATGAATGGATCCATGCCTTTATTCACACCTTGGATGAAATCCCAAGATCATGATATATATCAACAGAGTTGCGCAGAGAAATAAACACTTTGGAGGAGTTGACAGTTTGCTTTGCACATACATTTTGTTTCGCATATGCCAATATTGATGTCAAAAATGCACTTCAGATCCTCCAGGACGTGGTATTAAAAATAGCGTCGGCTGCATATCCAATGGACCCACATGCACATTGCCAAAAGCAGTCGATGATGGAATTCTATAATGTATCTGGAGAACCTAAGGATGACGATGAGCTACAGAATATCAATATTTCAGAAACATAAGGGAGTAGGGATTTTGCAGCACCATATATACCGACTCACCCCATAAAGCAACCCCTAAAGATCAGAAAGGTTAAAATTGGGATGGAGGAGAATCAAAATTTTGCAAGTGTTTGGGACTACTAGGTCGAGGAGACTATGGCCAAGATCATAGACATTCTGCATGAATTTCAAGATTTGTTTTCAACCAAAATATCTAAAATGAAAATCATACTGAGTGATCTAGGAGAGATGAAGATTCTATTAAATCCTGATGCGAAACCAGTAAAACAGAGGCCATACCGCTTCAATCCGTGGTACAAGGTGAATGTTAAAGATGAATTAGATAGGATGTTGGATGTTGGAATCATTGTTCCAGTAGAAGAATCAGAATGGACTAGTTGTATGGTGGTCCAAGACAAAAATAAATGGTGAATTTCGAATCTTTGTCAACTTAAGAAAACTGAATGATGCATGTATGCATGACCCATTTCCAACACCATTCACAGATGAGGTACTTAAAGGAGTAGGTGGTCAGGAGATGTACTCCTTTATAGATGGATTTTATGGTTATCACCAAATAAGAATTGCAAAGTAAGATCAAAATAAAACAACATTTGTCACTGAATGGGGTTGTTTCCAATACACAGTGATGTGTTTTCGGTTAAAGAATGCACCTACAATATTTTCCTGGGTTCTTGTCACTTCATTCAGATATTTCATTTAGAAGTTCCTACATTTTTATATGGATGATTGGACAGTGTATGGTCTCATCAAGTATCATTTGTCAAACCTACGACCGATGCTAGAAAGGTTTCACCACCATCAGATTGCGCTGAAATCCAAAAAGTGTATTTTCTGTGCACCATTTGGGATACTGTTGGGCCACATTGTATGCAAGCAAGGATTTTTGGTTGACCCTATGAAGATAGCAATTATTTTGAGCTTATCACCACCAAAAAATGTGAATATGCCTAGGGAGACATTGGGGCACACTGTGTATTATCATAAAATCATCATAGGATATGCTCTGATTACTACCCCTATGGAGAAATTATTGAAGAAAGATGTTGCATTTATATGGATTCCAGAATGTCAAGGAAGATTCGACACATTAAATGAAAAGATGGCTTCGGCACCCATACTTGTGTTATATACATGAACAAAGAGTTTCATGTCCATGTCGATGCGTCGTCTTTCGCACTAGGAGTACTGCTCGAGCAACAAGGGGAAGGAGATCTTGATCACTCGATCACTTTCGCTAGTCAAAAGTTGTCATTTGCTGAGAAGAACTACATGAACATGGAGAGAGAAGGTATGGAGATGGTATATGCACTACAAAAATTCAGGCATTACCTCTTAGTTGGGAATTTTAAGATGTTTACTGACCATTCTACTTTGAAGTATCTGGTCAATAAGAATGTGTTGGGGGGGGAGAAGATATCCCGCTGGCTACTTATCTTCTAGGAGTTTGATTTTGAGACAACTGTGAAGCCAAGTCACTTGAATGCTGGCCCTAGCCATCTATCTTAGATTGAGATAGGAGAAGAACCAACAAACATTGAAGAGGGACTGTCAGATGCGTAGCTATTCAGAGTCGACATAGTAGATGATCATTATGAGCAAGTAATCCAGTTCTTGGCGATAGGACTCGTACAAGAGGATTTTTCAATAAGCCATAAGAAGCAGTTGGTAGTCAAGGATTTGGATTTTCAATTCATTGCTGGATAGTTATACAAACTTAGCCCAGATGATATTTTGTAGCGGTGTGTTCTACCACATGAACAAGGGCATATTTTGGAAGAAGCACATGCAAGAGTTGATGGGGGACACTACGGTAGACATGCTACTACAAGGAAGGTGCTTTGCACAGGGATCTGGTGGCCCACTTTAAATAATGATGCAATAGATTATGAGCGGTGTTGCGATGTCTGTTAATGCACTGGAAAACCATCACAACAGGATGAGATGCCGCTTGTACCCCAAGTAACCTTGAAACCTTTTGATAAATGGCCTGTGTATTTTGTGGGACCAATCAACTGACTAGGAAAGAAAACTGATGCATAGTACATAATCATAGCAACAGAATACTTGACGCGATGGGAAGAGGATGCACAAGTCCTCAATTGCACCTCTAAGACAGTAGGAAGATTTCTATTTGAAAACATTGTGATGCGGTTCGGATGTCCAAGGATATTGATGAGCGACCAAGGTAGCCATTTCATCAACTACAAAGTACAAGTACTGATAGAGGAGTTGCATATACAACATAAGAAAAGTACACCATATCATCCACAGGTGAATGGGATTGTAGAAGAATTCAACAAGATCTTGGAGCATGCACTTACAAAGGTATGTAACGCTAATCGAGATGACGTGGATTTGAATATTCCAGCTATATTGTGGGAATATCACACCACTTGCAAGAGATTGATGGGATAGACACCGTTCAAATTGGTATATGGGCAAGAGGCAGTCATGCCTATAGAGTACATTGTTCTTAGTCTATGCATTGCAACCGTGACGAGAATGGATGATGCAGCAGCACTAGAGGACTATGTGGCATAGTTGATACATCTTGAAGAGGACCTATTTATCATAGGGTTCCATTAGCATGTCGAGAAGGGTCGACATGAGGATTTGCATGATTGCCACATAAGGAACAGATAGTTTCATCAAGGAGATTTGGTGCTACTATATGAAATAAATTTAGTGAAGCATCCAAGTAAGTTACAGATGCATTGGTTAGTTCCATATCTCATTAATTCTAATACTTTTGGGGGAGCAGTTCAACTACAGAAATTAGATGGAGAGGTGTTGCCAAAACTAGTGAATGGTAGCCGACTGAATCCCTATAGGATAGAGTGAGAGTCACATAGTGGTTGAGGCAACGAAAAAAAATAGGAGGACTAGATAGCCAAAGGAAGGGTGCACAAGGAGCAAGTGGATGCACAAGTAGGGGAGTCAGTAGCACAGTTAGGAAGAATTGTCGAAACAACTATAAGGTTGCAACGTAGTCAAATCAGTAATAAATGAAGCATGGTTAAGACATTTAACCGATAGTGCATGTTGAAGCGATGCGTATTGATGGTCGATCCGACCGTTGGGTTGACAAAACTGACAGTGGATTCAAGCAATTAATGTATGATTTGGTCATGATGGCCTCGGTTGATTTGGTAATGATTAGCAGGGATCAATTGGATGCTATAAAGAAGGTTCTCGATGCAGGTTGAAAGCACCACTGTGATAAGTTTATTTGAAAATAGTGGTTAATTGGAATTGAGTTCCAACGTAGTTGAGTGAATTGCAAGAACCGTAGAGTGAATAAGAGTGTGCGTAACGACTGTGGGGAAGTGCTGTGGGATGGAGAGTAACCTCGACATGGTAGATATTTCCAGTGATATGGACTCACCAATCATACAAGTTACGATTGTTGAAGAATTTCCCAGCATGCAGGTCAGATCATTCTCTATCCCAACGAAGAAGCGGCAGGGGCAGAAGCCAAGCTCCCCAGCACCAATGGAGAGGCAGACACAAAAATAGTAAGAGCGGAAGAAGATGCAGCTGGCCAGAAAGAGCCATCTTCCTCTAGTGATGTAGAATCAATGGTTCACATCAAGGTATTTCTTAAGGACATCCCGAGATACATCGTTTCAACCCGCCTTGGTGCGAGGCCCCGACGACTCACTAAGGACCAAAAGTATCAATTGAAGATGCCACTGCTGCAAAAGGGATGGTGTGCAACACTGATACTGTCCTAGCATTAATGAAGAGGAAGTATGAGGACCACAACATGTTGGAATTACAGGATGTAGAAAATGTGCACTATGAGTCATTACCTTTGGTCGCAGGAGGGCCCATAGTGCATATCCCACATCCATTGGCACATGGGTTGGATAAAAATAGGGTGCGAGGGATCATCAACATGTTGCATTTTGGGCAGATAAATGAAGAAAATGCTTATGCCAAGAAACTCTTGGCTTTCTTTCATGGAGGGACATTGGGTTTGGACACGCTAGTCGCAATCCTGGTAGAATTGATTTCAGAGATAATAGGATTGCCAAAGGATGGGCAGACCCATCGCAATACTTCAAAGGCAAGGATAATGATAAGCGGCTTGCTGGACGGTTGAAGCTAAGCTATGACTTGCAGTATGAATACAAAGCATATTGCATCGATAGCATCAATGACTAGATGATACATATCGGTTCCAGGATATTAGCAAGAAAGATTGTTCACAAGAACCACCCCATCCAGTACACTTCAGGGGTGATAGCGTGTGCACAACAATGCATAGAAGGAGTACAAAAGAATTGGTCCCTCTTTTTGTTGAACCAATTGATAGAGGACACGGTGCCAGTTCAGGCTGGAGAGCAGCCTTTCACATATAGCTGGCAATAGATCCTCATCACATTAGTGTCTTGGCTGGAGCCATCGGACTACAAAAGGATGGATGTTGAAGTTGTTAAGGTGTGCAAAGGCAGGAGGTATAAAAACTTGTGGTGGGTAGAGGAGCCTAGTAGGAAAGAGGATTGCGTGATCCATTTTTGGGTATACTGGGAAGTGCTACAAGAAGTAGTTGTTAAAGTTTCCTGACTGTCCAATGAGGCTGCAGCCAAATATCGAAGTATCGTTCGGTTCTCCATCGGACCGAACACCATTCATGTGCAAGCTCGTCATGAACCAGATAAAAAATGGTTTCCCATTTCTTACAAGGTAATATATTAGGAGTTGGATGCAGTAATTGATGACTGGCCTGCGACATGATGGGATCCGATTAGTGCTAGTGAAGTCTCAGCATGCCCACCAATAGATGCACCCGATGATCCAATACGTGGAGATGACTAGCAGAGTCACCAGGAGTCCGATGGTGAGTCATCGACAGTGACTCCAACTGAACCAAAGGCACAACGCATTCTTAAGGAGATAAGGACTATGAGGAGAATGGAGAAGGATGCGAACAACAACACAATTTTAGCAATGGAGGTGCAGCTACAACGGTTGGTTAAAGTTGTTAATGACATAACCGATGCAACCACGAAGGAAATGAAGAAGTCTGTGCATGAAGGATTAGATGAGGTACAGACCAAGTTGGAATCTTTTTATAATGTTGTTTCAGTTAGAGCACTAGAGAGTGTAGCTTTGCAAGACTATGCACCGATTATCACTGAGCCGCGGACCATGAACATTCAAGTTCCCCCGACTACAATTGACATTGGACGAGAAGATGTGAACTCCTCACTACATCAGTTGGAGAGAATCATGATAGATATCAATAAATTATCCACCCAGAGATTAGTACACATACAGTGGTCCGCTAACTAGTAGCTGGGAAATTGACAAAAGGAGATCAGTGACCAGTACCAACAGTCGCAAGAGGAGGAAGAAACATTACGAAAAGAGATAGAGAATTTGTGCCATGCAAAGAAACATTGATGGTAGACAAAGTGCAAGAAATCAAAGCGCTGAAGAAGGAACAAGAGGAGCTTAAGATGAAGATTCCAGAAGAGATCAGAGAACTAAAGAAATAAACCAACATCCTTGTTGTTGAGAAGGTGCAACTTTTTTCTAGTCAGGGGAAGGTGGAAGAAGTTGTTATGGATGCCTTCCAGTACATCCATGAAAGCATTGCAAAGTTGGATGCAGTCGCAAAGTTAAAAATACTTGGAGATTTCATCACGCAGCTCTAGCTAGAAAACAACATTTTGAATGCTCTAGTGTACCCAGACACACCAGCAGAGCAGATTGCGGAATGGAGGGGTGCCATCGACAAGATCATGGAACAGTTTGAATAAATCGAGCAGGAGGACAAAAATATCACCGAATCGACGAAATAATTTTGGGGTAGTGTCATTCAAGATGAACAGTTAGAGAAGCTGACAAAGCAATTGCAGGAATCTGAGGACTAGTTAGCAACACTAAAGACAGCACTAAGGACAATGCCACCAATTGTTTCAATTACAGGGTCTGCAGAGTTAAAGGAGCTACATTAATGAGTTGGAAAAGCACAAGAGAGACATCAAGAACATAGTGACCAGCTTGATGAGTTCCAAGAAATTGGATCCCAACTGTCGATAAAAGTAGTCATTGCACTTCAGGTAGTGTAGGATGGTAAGAAGGAAGCAAATGAAAAGATGGTGGAGCACCCATTTAAGCAATATTTGCTTGGATGTCAGGACCTTGTTGAAAAACTTAAAACATAGGTAAAGGATCTCACTAAGCAGTACAATAACTTCAAATAGAAAATCAATGAGTACACCATGTCCAACTGACGTGGCTCGAGGGTGATCCACAAGATTGTGTTGGGGGGATATTGGCAAGGGGTTGAGGACCACTTAGTTGCGCAGCATTGCTGACGTTGCACAAACTCATAAGACACTGTGCAATATAAACATAGCGTGCAAGGTGGAAGATAGACTACTTTTGAATATTTCATGTCACGTTTTGTACCTTTTGACCATATTTTGTGGATATTGGTCATTAGTTGGTAGAGTCAGTTAGAAGTTAGTTAGAAGTGGACCATGAATGTAAAGGTGCAAGCCTATAAATAGAAGAAGAATTGTAAATGTAAATAGGAAGTGATAGACGAAGTCATAGAATACAATCAGGTTCATATTGTGAAATGAGAATTGAGAGTTCAAGGCTCAATTGAATTATTGTCTATCTTGAATCTGTGATTGATTAAGTAGAAGCTAATATGATGAGAGAGATGTTCATTTGAACTGTTGTACTCTTATCTATATTTCTCTTTCTGTCTTTCTATTTCTACAATCCAATGATGAATGTGTGCAACATGTTCCATGATGTGATGTTTATTGTTTATGAATGATGTTATCTGTCTAGATCTGTTTGCGCATTGCATGCTTATTTTATGATGAATGAATGATGTGATATGAGAGAAGCACTGATGAATGGCTCTATTTTTGAGCAACTGATTGGTTAGATAGATAAGTTGATGAATCGTTGATGCCCATAGCCCTCTTCTATTCTGCGGAAACTTGGTTCCGTCAGCCCTCCCTCGAACATCTTGGGTGAGACTTCATCTGCTTCATAGGTGTTGCCAAACATGGTAAAACCTGTCTGGGACGGCGCTCAGGGAGATCGTGATGATTTGAGTGTCGATAGAGTGGGAAATCCTATCAACTTGGTTTTTTTGGTGGATTTTGCACCAACAAATTGTTCTGTTGCTGGGACCTTGTTGCGACTAAGAGGAGGATATGTGGCATCCGATGCGACCAAAAATTCAAGATTGGTTTGATTAGAAGCAACGAGAATTTGCTGAAGTAGAAAATCAAAACCCTGGTCTAATGATAGACATGTGGCTGGAAAGATACATACACGATGGTCCTCATGAGTATTTTTTCTATGAGTTTCCTATTATACTGTACGATTGGTTGGCACAGTTCACATACAAGAAGACAAATTTCCAAGGAGGAGAGCCAACATCCTGGACCCCTGAATTGATCCAGGAGCTGCAAGAAATTGACAACAAAGCATTGCAATCTATTGGGGTCTGGATGGATAGTATCCTAGAAGGATATATCAATGAAATTGCAGTTGACATTACCAAGTCCTACAGTGGAGTAGAAAGGGAAATTTTCAATGGACCCAGAGGTAGGTTCTTGTTGTGTCTGCAATTGTCAATTAAGATGCTTGTTTGTGAAAAGGGTATACTGAAAATGCAACTCGATTAGTAGAAATCTAGTGTGTGAAGGCAGTGGATACTATGAAAAAATAGGGGATACGAATGGGAAGATAAGGGGTATATGGGTGCATGTTTCGACGAGACTGTGAGGGAATCCGAGGAAGAAAGTGGTATTACAAAGGGAGGAGCAAGTTTTCTACAAGAGAAGAGGCAGAGGAAAGGGGAAGGTCCTACTACAATTGAAACAAAAGACCACAAATGAATACCACACATGACGAAGTGACCCTATAGTGACGAAGAGGACAAAAAGACCTAGACTATGCCTAAAACAATGGTAAGATAAAACCCCAACAACAATGTACCCACGCCTTGGTGCACTACTCCAAATTCAAGAAGAAACAAAAGTTCCACGTTGAATTTCCTGATGTTCCAACAACATTCTAGTAGTAGATCAGCATATGTAGGAAGAAGGCCCAGGATGGCAGGCGACGATACAAAGTTACCTTTTTTCCATGGGAATGGGACTGACGATCCCGAGCAGTATTGGTTTCTATGCTAAGAAGTGTGGATAGTTAGACAAACTACTGATGATGATGTCAAGAAAGGCCAATTATCAACTACTCTTCAGGGTTGTGCACTGGATTGGTACATGAAATTCATACAAGTTCCTATGGGGTCACCTGCAAAACCATTAGATTAAGTCAGGAGGGGACTAACTGAGGAATTCAGAAAGCCCAAATATGAAGCATAGTATATTACTAAGTTAAAAGAGATTAAGAAATTTCCTAATGAGATTGTTTTGGACTTCGATCAAATATTTAAGACACTAATGGCGAGAGTCAGCTTCGATATGAGCGATGTTCAACACAAAGAATGGTTTATCACAACATTGGTACCTTGTATCTGGTAACCACTGATGCAGTAGAATATCGCAACACAGAGCGAGGCTCTGGAGATCGCAATGAAGTTAGAAGCTTCACTAGTTGGGGAGAATGCAGCTGGTATGAACCAAATTCAGGCGTAGTTGACGAACTTGACGGTTCAGTTGCAAGACATTAAGGAAGGGAAATAGAATCATGAATACCTTTGGTGCACTCGTTGTCATGCAGATGGACACACTAAAGATACTTGCCTGGACCTCCACAATTATCTGCTATCTAGGGCACTGAACCCACTAAGCTATGGCAATGTACCTTGGCATCGCATATGTCAAGTCTAAGGGCACTGACACCAATAATTTAGCTACATGCATAAGATGGCGTCGAAGCCAACAAACCTATATTTTTCATTTTGTCGATCTGTGGGGCATGAAGATAAAGGCTATCGTGCATATGAACTGCTTTAAGAAAGGACATATGATTCATACTTTGTGAAGGGAGATGATCATCGTACAATATAGCAACAATAGCTACAGCCTTAGGTGGTAAACTATCGACCTTAGCCATAGTATATGCCACCGTCATAGATGCAATTTATACTATCGCAGCAGAAATCATAGTTTGTGCCGCAACCACAGTTCGCACCACAGCTGCAGTATAATCAGAGGGCAATGACTCAGCCATAGTATGTTCAAGCAACACACTACATTTAGAAATAGCTGAATCCCCTACCACAACAGATGGCTCAGCCATAGTACCAACGACAAGGAGGATTCTACAGAGGATTCCGAGGAAGAGGAGGAGGACGAGGTCGTGGATCTGTCTAGTGTTACAATTGTCGGATATTTGGACATTACCAGAGAGATTTACCACACTTGTATTGTTCATGTACATAATGTACTGCCATTGACCATACTTTTGAGAAATTTCCACAACTAATTGTAAGATGGCAGGCTGGGAAACCTCATCTGCAGTATCAGAACCAGTTGCAGAATCAAAATCAGCTACCGTAACAAGAATCAGTTGCAGAACCAAGCTCAGAATCAAGTTCCACTTTAGACTCAAACTGTGAATCAACAAATGAACCCACCAATAAATCAGAATCCACCATTGAATGAGAATCCATCGATGAACTAGAATCAATGACCGATAGTTATGAAGATCTCAGCAGAGCCCATAACAGAGGATGTTGACATTTCTATCATCACCTGCAAAGGTGTGATGACCGGAGAGGATGGACCCCACCAGTAGGTACAATTGGCTGGGAATAAGAAGGCACCGTTTGATATTGCAACTAAAAAAGATACATTCTGTGAACCCTGGGATGCGATCAGACGAAATCTTGGTAAGTCACCTATCTATGAAATGCCTTCTGCTTTTGATTCTTCATTGGAGGTAGGACCATTGTGGAAGCATGGTACCTTGCAGTACTTCTTTGAGAGTTGCCTATCACTGCAAAGAGATCCTGATGCTCTGACCAAGATTGAAAATTTGTTGCACCACTCGGGTAAGGAGCGGCAGGACTATGCAGTGAAATCCTTACACAAGAAAAAGATAGGCAAAGAAATGTGCATGAATATTCAAATTGGAGACTATGAAGTGTATTTAGTCATTTTGGATCTCGGCTTAGATGTGAATATTCTAACAAAGAAAACATAAAAAAATATGGGGAGGCCAACATTGGGTTGGTCCCCCATAAAGTTGTGATTGGTTAATGAGGCTAAACTGCAACCAATCGGACATGTGTCGAACCTGGATTTGGATGTTGAAGGTATGAATATTGTTAGCTGGAATATTTCACCTCCTACGGACAGCAAGGTGTTCCACTGGTTTGAATGGTTCAGATCCAGAACAAATAGAAGACAAAGGTTGAAGACTCTCCCTAGACACTGTAGATATCTGGAATACAAGGCTTTGATAGTCCTCCTGTGTACCTGCAATGAGTTCAACATGAAATAGATCAAAGCAACCAGAATATGGTCTACTAATCTATGCTAGTGACTAAGGAATATAACAACATACATCTGAAATCAAACATCAACAATATATGTGGGACAGAAATCAATTTGCATTAACGAAATATGAAGAATTTTACAACCAAGCCTTAGTGTTGACATGCATCTCCATGAAACCAAGCATTATCATCCCCATAAGTTCCGACTTTAGCTCTCTCTATGCTCTCCAATGATATGGACCAAGTGATCAATCCAACATCATAACAATGCCTTAAGAGTTCTCTCCCTCAACCATGGCCATAAGCTTGTATTTATAAGGCTAAATGGATAGGGTAGGTTGAGAGATAAGTGGGTGAGGTAGCCTCTAAGATCCTAGGATGGGGGATCTCGAGATCAACTGACCCACTACAGTAGGGATAAGGGATATATCAAGGATTATCATATAGAAGCCTTGAGAAGCTTCTCTTTTTCCCTTTTTACCCAGGGTGCCACATTTCTCCTTCAGTGACAGAGCGGTTCTGGTAATAACCGCTTATGGACTAAGGGTCATAAGCGATGGCACCTCTTGTGGGCAATAGGAGATGGGTGGTGTGAACAAGGGTACCACTTCTGGACAAAGGGTAAAGCACAGTGCTAGGAATTTGCATGCAAAGATTGACAAATAATATGAGTTTACACTCCAGAAGCTAGGATTCAGGGCAAGTAGGTATGTCCAAATGTCTTATCACATGATGGTGACAAGATTTTGGTATAACAAATACCTATGCTCATTTCGACATGATTGAATTTGTTGATGGGGGAGGCTCCTATCTCGCATTGCTAGGAATAGGATGGACCAATGAAAGTATGGCAGTGATTAACTTCAAGAAGCATATGATGACATTTGAGAATCAAGACATTAGATTCATTGCTCCTATGGATCCACACGAAGGACGGAGATATATTGAACCAATGAAATATGAAGTTGTTAGAGGATGGGATCACGCCTACAACATCTTCTAATATTACATCCATCCAACTGTTGACGGAGAACTTGGTTGGCATAGGGCTAGCTCTGTGTCTTCTGAATCTGACGATGTGTTAGAGAACTTGCAAAACAACATGCACTAGGTATCATTCAGGAAGTGTGGGTTGATCACACAGTCGCTGTGCCATTTCGTGACCGAGAAGGTTGAATTGCTAGTTTGTGAAGGGCTACCTGAGTTGTCCAAGTTCTTGATGGAGTTTGAAGAAAAGGTATCAGAACCACAATGACTATTGGTTCTAGAGGAATCATTGAAGGCTACTCTAGCATGGTGGAGGGAAACTCATAAAAATACAATTACTGGACGGGCCCAGTGTCGACAGTTCATGACAGTTCGCTTTCGCGACACAGAAGTGTATCACAATAGAAAGTATGATGGGAAAAATGACCTTAGCAGTCATTTGATGGAATGCCAAATGTTGTGGGCATTGCGACCACATGATGAATGGTCCCATGCCTTTATTCACACCTTGGACGAAATGCCAAGATCATGGTATATATCAGCAGAGTTGTGTAGTGAAATAACCACTTGGGAGGAGCTGACAATTTTCTTTTCTCATACATTTGGTTTGTAGATGCCAATACTGATGTCAACAATGCACTTCAAATCATCTAGGACGTGGTATTAAAAGTAGTGTCGGTCACATATCCAGTGGACCCACATGCGCATTTCCACAAGCAGTCGATGACGTAATGCTATAATGTATCTGGAAAACTTGAGGATGATGATGAGCTACGAAATATCAATATTCGAGAAAAAGAAGGAAGTAGGGATGTCACAGCACCAGCTATACCAACTGACCCCATGAATCAACCACTAAATATTAGAAAGGTTAAAATTGGGATGGAGGAGAACCTAAAGTTTGTAAGTGTTGGGGACTACTGGGACGAGGAGACCATGGCCAAGATAATGGATCTGCAGCATGAATTTCAAGATATGTTTCCAACCAAATTCTCTAAAATGAAAGGAATACTGGGTGATCTGGGAGAGATGAAGATTCCATCAAATCTTGATGCGAAACCAATAAGATAGAGGCCATACCACTTGAATCCATGGTACACGAAGAAGGTTAAAGCTGAATTAGATAGGATGTTGGATGCTGAAATCATTGAACCAGTAGAAGAATTGTAATGGATTAGTCCTATGGTGGTCCAAGAAAAGAAAACCGATGATGTTTGAATTTGTTTTGACTTAAGAAAATGGAATGATGCCTGTATGCATGACCCATTTCCGACACCATTCACAAATGAGGTACTTGAAGGAGTAGGCGATTAGGAGATGTAATCCTTTCCAGATGGATTTTCTAGTTATCACCATATAAGAATCACAAAGGAATATCGACATAAAATGACATTTGTCACTGAATGGGGTTGCTTCTAATATACATTGATGCATTTTGGGTTGAAGAATGCACCTACAATATTTTCGTAGGTTGTTTCTGCTGCATTCAAAAATTTCTTTCATAAGTTCCTACAAGTTTATATGGATGATTGTACAGTGTATAGTATCATCAAGGATATTTTGGAAAACTTGCAAGTGATGCTGGAAAGCTATCACTAGCATCAGATCACGCTGAACTCCAAAAAGTGTATTTTCTATGCACCATTTGGGATACTTTTGGGCCAAATTGTATGCAAGAAAAGATTGTTGGCTTACTTTACGAATATAGCACTTATTTGAGCTTACCACCACCAGCAAATGTGAATATTCTTAGGGCGACATTGGGGTACACTGGGTATTATCGTAAATTCATAAGAGGATATGTTGTGATTACTGCCCCTATGGAGAAATTATTGAAGAAAGATGTTGCATTTATATGGAGTCCAGAATGTCAAGGAATCTTTGACGCACTAAAGTCCAAGATGGCTTCGGATCCCATACTGGAACAAAGAGTTCCACGTTCATGTCCACGCATCATCTGTCACGCTAGGAGTAGTGCTCGCACTACCAGGGGAAGGAGATCTTGATCACTTGATCGATTTTGGTAGTTGAAAGATGTCATTTGTTGAGTAGAACTATATGACCACATAGAGAGAAGGTCTGGTGATGGTATATACACTACAAAAGGTTAGGAATTACCTCTTAGGTGGGAATTTTAAGATGTTTATTGACCATTCTGCTTTGAAGTATCTAGTTAATAAGCTTGTGTTTTGGGGGAAGATATGCGATTGGCTACTTCTCTTCCAGGATTTTGATTTTGAGATAATTGTGAAGTAGGGTTTCTTGAATGATAGCCTTGACCATCAGTCTCGGATCAAGACAAGTGAATAACCAACAAATATTGAATAGGGACTACTGAAAGTGTAGCTATTCACAGTTGGCATAGCGGATGATTATTATGACCAAATAATCTAGTTCTTGGTGACAGGAGTCACGTCGAAGGATTTTTCAATAAGCCAGAAGAAGCAGTTGGTAGTCAAGGCTTATGATTTTTAGTTGATTGCTGGATAGTTATACAAACATGGCCCATATGATATTTTTCGGCTGTGTGTCCTACCACATGAACAAGGCCAGATTTTGGAAGAAGCACATGCAAGAGTTGTTGGGGGACACTATGACGGATGTGCTGCTGCAAGGAAGGTGGTTTGCACAAGGCTTTGGTGTCCCACTTTACATAATGATGCTTCAGATTATGTACAGAGCTACGATGTCTGCCAATGCACTAGAAAACCATCACGGTGGGATGAGATGCCGCTTGTACCCCAGGTAACCTCGAAACCTTTTAATAAATGGGATTTGTAGTTTGTGGGACCAATCAACCCACCAGAAAAGAGAACTGGTGTGGAACACATAATCATAGAAACATACTACTTGACACGATGGGTGGAGGTTGCACCAGTCGTCGATTGCACTGCTGCGACAGTAGCAAGATTTATGTTTGACAACATAGTGAGGCGGTTTGGATGTCCAAGGATATTGATGAGTGACCAAGGAAGACATTTCATCAACCTCATAGTACAAGCGCTAACAGAGGAGTTGCAGATACAGTGTAAGAAAAGTACACCATATCATACACAGGCGAATGGGACTGTAGAAGCATTCAACAAGATCTTGCAGCATGCACATACAAAGGTATGTAACACTAACCGAGATGAATAGAATTTTAAGATTCCATCTATATTGTGGGCATATCACATCACTTGTAAGATATTGACAGGATAGACAATGTTTAAATTGGTATATGGGCAAGAGGAAGCCATGCCTAGGGAGTACATTGTTCCTAGTCTGCGCATTGCAACCGAGACGGGCATGGATGATGCAATAACAGTAGAGGAGTGTGTGGCACAGTTGATACATCTTGAAGAGGACTAATTTATTCCAAGGTTCCATCAGTGCATGGAGAAGGATCGACAGAATTATTGGCATGATTGCCAAATAAAGAACAAATAGTTTCAACAAGGAGACTTGGTGTTACTATATGACAGTAAGTTCCTGAAGCATCCAGGTAAGTTACAGATGCATTGGTTAGGTCCATATCTCATTAATTCTATTACTTCTGGGGGATCAATTCAACATGGGTAAGAGTCACATAGTGCTTGAGGCACTGCGCAATGGAAAAAAAATAGGAGGACTAGATAGCCAGAGGAAGGGTGAACCAGGAGGAAGTGGATGAGCAAGTAGGGGAGACAGTAGCACAGTTAGGAAGATCTATTGCAACATCTATAGGGTCACGATGTAGTCAAATAAGTAATAAATGAAGCACAGTTAAGATAGTTAATCAAAGACGCTTGTTGAAGCGATGCGTATTGATGACGGATCCGACCATTGGGTTGACAAAACCGATGGCAGATTCGGGCAGCTAATGTATGATTTGGTCATGATGGTTGCGATTGATTAGTTAATGATTAGTAGGGATCGAATGGATGCTATAAATAAGGTGCTCCATGTGGGTTAAAAGCACCACTGTGATAAGGGGAGTTGGAAAGAGTGTTTTAGTGGAATTGAGTTCCAGAACTATTGAGTGAATTGCGAGAGTCATAGAGTGAAGAAGAGTGTGCGTCATGACTATGGGGAAGTGTTGCGGGATGCAGAGTAACCCCGACATAGTATATATTTCTAGTGAGATGGACTTGCCAATCAGACCAGTTAATATTGTTGAAGAATTTTCCAACATGAAGGACAGATCATCCTCTAACCCGACGAAGAAGCCATGGGGGTAGAATCCAACCTCACTAGCATCGACGAAGAGGCAGAAATGAAAATTCGTAAGAGGGTAGGAATATTCAGCCTCCCAGATGGGGCCATATAGATCTGGTGCTGTAAAATCAGTGGTTTTCACTGATGTCTCTATTAAGGACATCCCGGGCTACATCGCTCCAATCTGCCATGGTGCGAGGCCCCTACAGCTCACTAAGAACCAGAAGTATCAGCCGAAGATGCCACCGCTACCAAAAGGGATGGTGTGCAACACCGATATTGTCCCAGCACTGATGAAGATGAAGTATGAAGACCATGACCTGTCGGCGTTACAGGATGTAGAAAATGATCCCTGTGAGTCGTTACCTTTAGTCACAGGAGGTCCCATATTGCGTATCTCATAGCCATGGGCGCAGGGGTTGGATAAAGTTGGGTTGCTAGGGCTCATCAACATGCCGCATTTTGGGCTGCTAGATGAATAAAATTTCTGTGTCAAGCAAATCTTGGCTTGCTTTCATAAAGGGAATTTGTGGTTGGATACGTCAATCGCAATAAAGGTAGACTTGATTTCAGAGATCATAGGATTGCCAAAGGATGGGACAAACCCATCACAATACTTCGAAGGAAAGGATAATGATAAGTGGCTTGCTACATGGTTGAAGCTAAAGTATCACTTGCACCGTGATGGCAGAGCATATTGCTTCGATAGCATCAATGACCACGCAGTATGTATCGGCACCAAGATATTAGTGAACAATATTTTTCGTAAGAACTACCCCATCCAGTGCACTTCAGGGGTGATTGCATGTGCATAACAATGCATGGAAGGGGTACAAATGAATTGGTCCCTCCTTTTGCTAAACCAATTGACAGAGGACGCAGTAGAATTTCAGGCTAGAGAGCACCCTTTCACATATAGCTCATTGTTGATCCTCATTGCATTAGTGGCTTGGATGGAGCCAGAGGACTACCAAAGGATGGATGTTGAAGCTGTTAAGTTGTACAAAGGTGCATGGTATGAAAACCTGTGGTGGGTAGAGGAGCCTAGTAGGAAATAGGATGGCATGATCCACTTTTGGGTATACTGGGAAGCGCTGTAGGCAGAAGCTATCAAAGTTCCCTGACTTTCCAATGAGGCCACAACTAAATATCGGAGGATCACTTAGTTCACCATCGGACTGAACACCATTCATGTGCAAGCTCACCATGACCTAGATAAATAATGGTTTCCCATGTATTACAAGGTAAAAAATGAGGACTTGGATGCAGTTATTGATGATTGGGCTGTAGTATGGCAGGAACCGGTTAGCACTAGTGAAGTATTAGCAGTCCCACTAGCAAATCCACCTGATGATCCAGTACGAGGAGCTAACTGTTAGGGTTAACCTTGACTAAATATTGAGTCAAAGGTGGTTAGGTCTAACACATGGTTTGTTGTAGCCCATGGTATTATCCCATGGTATTGCATGTCATTAAGCCTTTATAAGGCTTGAGCAGGCTCCATTGTAAAGTGGCCTGGAGGTGAGCAATGGCTAGCTCACTTGGCCCAGATGGCCGGTTTTTGCCATATAATGAAGATCTTCATTGGTGTTGGTTTTCCCGCATGGGGTTTCCAGGGTATATTTTGTGTCTATCTTGAATGTTTCTTGATGTGTTTATTTTTGGCTCATTATTATGTTAATGTTGCTCATTTTAACCTAACAACTGGTATCAGAGCTCAGGTGAGCATGTGTGAAGACAGCCATGGTGTTTGGATTCTTTGGCCCCATTCTGCCTGTGTGATTGTTGCACATGATTAAAGCACCATAACTAGTGGTGACAGCTTGCTGAATGAAGAAGGCATTGTAGCTACATGAAAAATCCAATGTGGAGAAAGGCTGCATGTTTCTAGATCTGTGTATCTGAGTGTGGCCACATGAGATCTGTTGGTACCATTGTTGAATATGCTGTTGCAAAAACCCCATCCACGTGAACAAGTAGTATATGGATCACAAGGACAATCGCTACTCAAGATGAAAGCTAAGTGCGTAAGGGAATCAGAAGAAATCCTACCCTCTTTAAGAAGGCCCACGTGTATGCCTCATGTTAGATCTCATGAAATGAATCCAACTACTAAAGGTGTTCTATTTTTGTCAAGGTTGCTGTGGAAAAGAGGGTGTCCGATCTGTTATCTTCATGATAGATTAGCGGCATGTGAAAGAAAAAATCCATCGTATATTGGAGAAGAGATCCATCAATCGCTGGTGCAGAGGTTTGCAGATGACTTAAAGGAGCTACCAAATTTGTGGGAGGAGCAGAGATTGCTCTCTAGGAGGAGTTGCTAGCATTGAGACAGTCGAAGTAAATCCATATATTGATCCATGCTTGAGGACAAATATAGCGTATTCCATGAGCTGTAAAAGAGACTTCCCAAGGAGAATGCCGCAATAAAATAAAGAGTATGAATGCTGTCATAGCTCTCTTTCATAAAAGGTAAGGTATTTTAACACAATAAAAATGAAGGGTGAAAAAGGAAAGGGTTTTATGGGATGTGACGTCATGTTAAAAGGAAGAGGTTCAATTTTGTAAAGTTGTGAAAAGTTTTTTTATTAAGGGAACATGTCCCTTAATGGCCTTCATTAATACATGTTCAATGTGAACATGTCCTTTGAGAAGTTACAAAATACTTTGAAAAGTTTTGAAAAGGGTTCAAGGAAGAATTTTAAAAATATCCATGTTATAAGCTTTATTCTTTGTAAAGGTTTTAAAGTGGTTAAGTGGATTTTAAAATGAAAATATATGGTAAGGGCGTGAATATAAAGGGTGAAAGATCTATGAGTATGATAGAAAGAATGATATGATGAGGAAGTGGTATCACATGCATTTGAAAAACATTTATTGTATCGGGTTTTTTAAATCAAATTGTGGGGTGCATGTTCAGTGGTACCTGACACCCTAGCAGTTATTTTTGGGTCCATGTGAAACTTAGCCGTAGGCAAGTTTGGATTTCTCTGGGTGATAAAAGCACAAGGTATCCCTCTTATGTGCAAAGAAGGGATGTTGCATCAAGTGTGGAATGAACCACTAGGTAGGTACGAGGGTGACAGGTGTACTCATAGCCTAGCTTGATGTGGATCAGAGAGGTTGAGTCTTCGATTGCGGGAGAAATGTGAGATGGTTTAATATCAGTTTTTGTACCAAGATTAATGAGCCATGTATGTGAAGAGAATTCCTAGAGAATTGATAGTTACAGCGGCTGAGGACCCATGTAATATAGTAGATGGATTTTTCTTTATATGGACATCAATGACAGATTTTGGATGGAGGTACAAAAGGAGCATGACAAGTAGATGAGCAATAAAGCGAGCATGAAAAGTGAGAGGATGAAGCAACGGATGGTGATGGCGAAGTCACCATGAAACACATGAAAAAAATGTAATGGACCATTTTGCATGTAAATGGGCATATGGCTGTAAGAATTGGTAAGGCATGCATACCCCTGGTAACTCACCGGTAAAGTCGGGAGATAGACCTAGGTGATAGGGGGGTGTATGTGAGATTCCTTGGTAAAACGTTGAGGGGGAGTTGGTGATTACTCCAAGTCAAGTTTAAAGGGGGGATTGTTAGGGTTAACCTTGACTCGAGATTGAGTCAAAGGTGGTTAAGTCTAGCACATGGTTTGGGCACATGGTTTGTTGTAGCCCATGGTATTGTCCCATGTCATTGCATGTGATTAAGCCTTTATAAGTCTTGAGGAGGCTCCATTGTAAAGTGTCTTGGAGGTGAGCGGTGGCTAGCTCACTTGGCCCAGATGGACGGTTTTGGCCATATAATGAAGATCTTCATTGGTGCTGGTTTTCCTCGCATGGGGTTTTCAGGGTATATTGTGTGTCTATCTTGAATGATTCTTGATGTGTTTATTTTTGGCTCATTATTATATTAATGTTGCTCATTTTAACCTAACACTGACCATTAGAGTCACCACGAGTCCAATGGTGAGTCATTGAAAGCAACTCCAACTGACCCAGAGGCACAACACATTCTTAAGGATATAAGGACTAAGAGGTGAATGGAGAAGGATGCGAACAACAACACAATTTCAGCAATGGAGGTGCATATACAAAGACTAGTTAAAGTTGTTAATGAAGCAACTAATGCAGGTGCAAAGGAAATGAAGAATTCTATGTAGGAAGGATTCGTTGAGGTACCGATCAAGTTGGATTCTTTTTATAATGTTGTTTCACTAAGAGTACCAGAGAGTGCAGCTCTGCAGGACTATGCATCGATTATCACTGAGCCACGGGCCAGGAACGTTCAGGTTCCCATGATTGCAATCAATGCTGGATGATAAGTTGTGAGCTCCTCACTACAGCAGCTATAGAGCATCGTAGGGGGTATCATTAAATTGTCCACCCATACCTCAATACACATACATCTATTGTCAAACTAGTAGTTGGCTAATTGACAGAAGGATATCAACGACTAGTTCCTGCAGTCGCAAGAGGAGGAAGAGACGTTGTGGAAAGAGATAGAGGAATTGCATCGTGAAAAGGAAACATTGACAGCAGACAAAGTGCAGGAAATCTAAGCACTGAAGAAGGCACAAGAGGAGCTTAAGAAAAAGACTGCAGAAGAGATCACATAACTAAAGAAATAAATCGACTGCCTTGTTGTTGAGAAGGCACAACTTTTTTCTATTTGGGGGTAGGTGAAAGAAGCCGTTACAGATGCCTTCCAGTACATCCATGAAATAATTGAGGAGTTGGATGTAGTCACAAAGGAAAAATGACTTGGAGAAGTCATTGCGCAACTCCAACTAGACAACAACATTTTGAATGCTCTAGTCTACCCAAACACACCACCAGAGTAGATTTCATAATGGAAGGGTTCCATCGATAAGATCATGGCACAGTTTGAAGAAATCGAGCAAGAGGCCAAAAAGATCACAGAATGAATGACGCAATTTTAGGGTAGTGTCATTCAAGATGAACAGTTAGAGCAGCTGACAAAGCAAGTGCAAGAAGCCAAGGGCCAATTAGCAACATTGAAGACGGCACTAAGGACAATGCCACCAATTTTTTCAATTACACATTCCATAGAGTTAAAGGAGCTACATCAAAGAGTTGGAAAAGCACAGGAGCAACAGCAAAAATGCAATGACCAGCTCGATGAGTTCCATGAAATGGGAGCCCAACTGTTGGTAAAAGTAGTCATTGTGCTGCAGGCTGTGCAGGACGGTAAGAAGGAAGTAAATGAAAATATGGTGGAGCACCCATTAAAGCAATATTTGCTTGGATGTCAAGACCTTGCTAAAAAAGTTAAAACGCAGGTAAAGGAGCTCACTCAGTAGTACGATGACTTCAAATAGAAAATCAATGAGTACACCATGTCCAACTGATGTGGCACGAGGGTGAGTGACAAGATTGTGTTGGGGGCCTATTGGCAAGGGGTTGAGGATCAGTTATTCGATGATGTGCAAAATCAAATGACACTGTGCAAGATGAAGATAGCGGGCAATGTGAAAGATAGACTACTTTTGAATATTTCGTGTCACTATTTGTACTTTTTGACCATATTTTGTAGATATTGGTCATTACTTGGGAGAATCAGTTAGAAGTTAGTTAGAAGTGTACCATGAATGTAAAAGAGCAAGCCTATAAATAGAAGAATAATTGTAAGTGTAAATAGGAAGTGATAGGAAAAGTAATAGAAGACAATCAGGTTCATATTGTGAAATGAGAATTGAGAGTTCAAGGTTCAATTGAATTATTGTCTATTTTGAATTTGTGATTGATTGCACAAAAGCTAATATGATGATAGAGATGTTGATCTGAACTGTTATATTGTTATCCTTTTGTCTCTTTCTGTCTTTCTAATTCTGCAATCCAATGATGAATGTGTGCAACACAGATCTATGATGCAATGTTTACTGTTTATGAATGATGCTATCTGTCTAGATCTGTTTGCGCATAGCATGGTTATTTTGTGATGAATGAATGATGCGATCTGAGAGAAGCAATGATGAGTTGTTCTATTTTTTAGCAAGTGATTGGTTAGATAGATAATTTGATGAATCGTCGATGCCCATAGCCCTCTTCTATTCCATGGACACTTGGTTCCATCAGCCCTCCCTCAAACATCTCAGGTGAGACTTCATCCACTTCATGGGTGTTGTTGGACAAGGTAAAACCTTTCTAGGCTTATGCTCAGGGATATTGCGGAAAGTGAGCGTCGACAGAGTGGGAACCCCTGTCGACTAGGTTTTGTTGGTGGATTTTGCACCAACAGTACTGAAAAACTAACATGTTGTAATATACCTACCCCTTCCTGGGATATATCTCCCCCCATGGGAGGGACCTCTTCTAGCAATTTCTTGCCCCTCTTTAAATCCAAGTTTAAAAATTATAAATATTAGCAATCTATAAAGGAGTGTATAGTAAGAAATTTAAATAATTTGAACAAAATTCAGTCATTAACCATGTAATTACATTCTTCAAGTAATCCTAAATTCCACATGGGACTATTTCGCTGAGATCAATGTCTCCAGCATCCGGTTCTAAATGGGGTTCCTACAACTTCAAAAATTGTAAATATTAGACAATTTAACAAATTAATCAAGACTAACACATGCATTAACAAAATGATATGTATTAACAAAATTACACATGTTTAAATATTACCTCAATGTTGTTTGTTTGGGCCTCGGATACAACTACACCGAGTGCACTACCACCCCCCTGAGAGGCATCAATCTCCTACAAGAGTAAAATTTTTATATATTATGAATCTTTTAATATATGTACAATATGGAAAAACTAAAAATTGAACAACAATATAGTTTTAAAAATGTCCTTACCTGACCACCAGTCATCATAGAGGTACCATGTCTTGGTCCAGGACCATAATAGGATTGACCACATGTGTGGCTTGCTCTAAGGCACACCCGATGTTGGTCTATCCCCACCAATAGATGGCCCTCTACCACTGGAAGCTGGTGGTTGTACCCCAATAGAGGAAGAGGGCCCTTCTTGGTCAATAGTGTTCATGTGTCAGGAAACCATCTCAGTTAGAGTCAGAAATGCCTCCTGTGTCTTGGAAACCATATCATGTGCAGTAGGGATGTCTTCCCTTGGTAGCTGGGAATGAGGTGTAGGTATCCGTCAATTGGCATCTCTATGCCTAGCATTGGGTCAGTTTTTGGGAATCCCCCTACCTATTGATGTATTTGTAACTTCAAAATGTATTCACTTGTATATCTTATGTATTATACCCTAATGTTCCTATCAGGAAGTATCAGTAATGTAATTGAGTCATGTCATACCCCAATGTTACTATCAGGAGAGTCAATAATTTAAACAATTCATGTAAAGTCATATAGGGTAACCCTTCTTATTGATTAAGGGTTAAAATCCCCACAATTGTGGGGCACTTGGGTTGTTAGACTCTCCTAAAGAAGTCAGCCCTAGTCAGTTAATGTAAGTCGGGTCATTAGTACCCTGAGTTAGGATTACTCGATCGTACGTAACAGAGTCAAATATTAAGTGAACAAAAGAATATAAATAGAGAGCAATCCTCTCTATTTATTACACATACACTCACTCAACTAGGGCGCATGAGTGAGAGAGGAAGTGTTGGCACAAGTGAGAGAGATCAGTTGTCGGAGATCATCTTTATGTTTTTGGGTTTTACTTTTGCTATTGGTGCTCATTCTATCTCTGAATAAGTTGTGATGTTTTCTCCTTTATGGTTTCCCTGAGGAAAATATTTGTGTCTCTTGTATCTTTTGATTATTGATGTGCATATTATTATCTCAAATAAGATCCTAAGATCATATTGCTTAAATGATAAAAATATAACATGGTATCAGAGCTAACCTAAGAAGAAGACATTGTGCAGCTATAGAATCTAAGGATTCATATTTTTTGGGTCTCTCTCCAAAATCCATCAGAAAAAGGAGGCTAGGCTGTATCTCCATTGAAGGGCACATCTTTCTGTCGAAGCAGAATTTGATTCCGTTCATTTTCAGTTTTTGGTGTGGAAAATTAGGGATTTTTACAGAAGAGGAATTTTTAAGTGAGCCCGACATAGGATTGCTCTCCTCATCAAAATTGAATTTTAGAAACCAAGGTCAATATTTTTGGTTGGGTAAAACTCCAGGAAAGTCAAACCCTAGTTTGACCTTGGGCCTGAAAAACCCTAAAATACTAAAACGAATAGTTTTGGTACATTCACCATATCTCAGGAATGAGGAAGTCTCAGAAGCCAAAATTTTCGTAGGCTGAAGATACAATCCTAATGTACCATGTGTAAAAATTTAAACCTCATATTCTCTATATTTTGGGAGATATGTTTCCGCCAAATCAAGGTTCCAGCCTCTTCCAGGATTCATCCATAAACAACACACCTATGGATAATTGCTATATCTAGGGCTACAAAGATCCAAATGAAATTTTGCAAAATGTTCCAAATATATCACAGAATGTATATTCTATGGTAAAACGTTCAGACCCTGATGATGAAATAGGGACACATGGAAGTCTATACAAGTTCTCTATGTTGAACAGTCATGAAATAAGTCAC
>LPNX010254149.1:0-81250 GCA_001517045.1 Pseudotsuga menziesii | reverse complement strand
TTTTCTTTCTTCCTCCAAAATTAATCAATATTATTTTATTATTTTAACTATTATTTTATTATTTTCCTTAGGAGGCCCATTTTATACCCCAAAATTCCTATAATGGAAAACTATCATAAGTCCCAATTGGTGAAAAAAATTATGGTAAAAACTATGGTGGTGGAAAGAGTACAGACGAGAGTACCTCAGTATGAAATTTCAGACATATAGGAGCAATAATTTTGGATATACCGCAGAAATAGTATCAGGCATTTCAGCAGAAGAAATTGGTAAACTAGGGCTTCCTGTTCTGGGAGCTTCCCTCCACTATTTTTAGAAAAGGAGTACATTGGACAACTCAGCTTGAAGAGGTCTATCTTTCTATCCAATCAGATCTAAAATATTCCAAGTTTTGAAAATTGGGGTTTCTCTGACAATCCCTAGATCAGCCAGCTCTGGAATGAGGACAGACACCCCAAATCGGTAATATCTAATCTTTTACTATTTACATTTGAGGTTCTCATTTCAAAATGACTAATCACACTAGCTTGATGACAAGCTTAGTGAACTGACAACTTCCAATCATGGAAGTATTGGATCTCACTGGTTCTTGAAGAAAATGAAATTGGATACCTATATAAATGGAAAGGTTCCAGTTCCATAGGCAGACGAGGCTAAAAGGCTTACACAAGAAGAACTTGGTCAATGCTAAGAAGATCATTGCTGATTCAATCAAGGAATCACCTTATACCACAAGTGTCTTCCCTAAAGACACCTAAAGAGATGCTTGATTCCTTGACCAAGCTATTTTAAGGGAAGAACATAAATTGGAAGATGAATTTAAGAAACCAGTTGAAGAATGTGAAGATCCAAAATGCAGAGACCATACAGTCATACTTTACAAGGGTCTCTCAAATCAAAGAACAACTTGAAGCAGTGGATGTAGACGTTGTGATAACCAACTTAAATGGCCTCCCAGGATCATGGGATTCATTCATTCAAGGAATTTGTGCCAGAAGGAAGTGATTACTTTCAGCAGACTCTGGGAAGAGCACACACAAGATGAAGCCCTACTCATAATAAGAGAAAAGAAGATGGGAGCAACTGAAGATCAAGATTTCATGATTCAAAGAAGATACCTTAAGAGATGAGGAATATGAAGAACTCAATTCTTGAAGAACCTCTTATCCATCTTAAGCATTTGGATAATAAATGATGTTGTTATGAATGAACAAGATGACGAATCTGAAAGAAGGATTCTACCCACGAAACAAATAAATATAAGTATTCAATTGTCATTTCATGATATTGTTTTTGTTATGCATTTGTTTATATTCAATTGATGTATTATGCATGATAGAATGTTTGCATTAATGACAGTATACTACTAATATGAATGTGATGGGTAAGTAGCTCATGGTGCTATACAACTCTCCATTTCTACTTATCTAGAATGAAACCTCTTTGCTGACATATTGGATTAGTGCACAATCTCAATGTTGTCTTGGTAGAGACGGAAGGAATCTAGAAATTTTTCATAAGATATGGATGAATGTTGTATTGGATAAAATAGTTGCATGATTATATCTTGATGCAAAAGAATTTACCATTATGAATATGCATTATGAAATGTTTCTAACCATACAATTGGTGCTTTTGAATTGTAGGAAATATCACGTACAATCGTCTACAAGAAAAGAAGGATGAGACTTGTTCCGAAGAACAAGTGACGAAAATTCAAGAAAGAATCCAAGATGAAGAATAATATGATGATAATTTCAAAGAAACTCTAGTTATGTGACATTATTGAGTGACATCATTGATGCAGAGCCTTCCAGCTATGAAGAAGTAGCCAAGCAGAAAGGGAAGGAGAATACCAGTTCAAGAAGAATGATGTCTAGGATGCAATATCAAGACATGAAGGGAAGTCCATAATGCATTCCATATGGATCTACATGATCCACCATACAGTAGATGGCAACATTGTGGGATACAAGGAAATATTCATAGCACAAGGCTTCTCATGGAAAGAATGCATAGACTATGAAGAGACATTTGCAGCCACTAGTAGTTAAGACACATGACTGGAAGAATCATGTGTGCACATGAAAGAAGGCCTTGTACGAACTCAGAAGACACCCATGGGATAACACATACATGAGGAGCTTAGAGTGATGAAGATCTTAACCTTTGCTATAAGGTTCAAAACCTATAGAGGATGACAAGCTCACAGATGGGTGCAAGAAGAACTTTTGAAAAGGTTCAAGATAGAGGATACTGGTATCGAGTAACCCTAGATGGATACATAGAATATTAGTACCAGAGGAAGCTACTTGTCACTTCAGTACATAATGTTTCATTGCATAGAATACGAAAGGCAGAGGGAGAGTCATGCTCCACTTCAGAGGGAGTGATTGCAGAAGATTCTGAGGTTTGATATGGTACAATAGGATGGACAGCTTACTGATGGCTCTAGGATTTACTGAGAGTAAAGAAGATTCCAACCTTTACTTCAAGGTTGAAGGTGGAAGACCAGTGATGCTCCTGCTATATTTCAACGACTTGTTTCTAACATAAAAGAAGAAATCATTAAAGTTGCAAGAAGGAGACTTGCTGCCAAGTTCAAAATGAAGGAGTTGGGGATGATGCACTACTTTATAGGCATGGAGGTGTGGCAAAATGCATATGGAATCTCTCTGGGACAAAGGAAGTATGCAGTAGAGATCCTAAAGAGGTTCAAGATGATGGGATGCAAGGCCACGACCACACCTATGGAATCGAACCTGAAGCTATTGAGTGTTTCTACATTAGAGATGGTTGATGCCATGATGTATCGTCAGATGATTGGTTCATTGATATACCTGATGGATACGAGACTAGATATTTACTTTGCTATGAACACATTGAGACATGTTCACCTGATGGTTGCAAATCATGCAGTGATGTAGCTAAAGGGTACAGTTGATTATGGGCTCAAGTATGAGGCGAATCAGAAGATTAACCTGGAGGGTTATGTGGATTGAGATTGGGCAGTGTTATTAATATGAAGAGCATTTTGGGGTGTTGCTTCAGTATGAGATCAGGTGTGATCTCTTGGTTTAGTAGGAAGGAGTCCTACATGGCACTGAGAATAGTCGAGGAAAAATATGTTGCCACTTGCTCAGATACTTGGGAGGTAGTATGTTTCTTTTGAAAACTAATATTTCATTTAATTGATATGACTTGCATTTTTGTATGATGCAGAGAGGAGTAGTGAAGCTCAAGTATGTGATCCAGATCGAGATCTCTCGAAAGAGGGGGTTCTAGCATAGTCGGTGAGACATGTTTTCTGAGCATAAATCCTGGAAAATATCATAGGTTTCTTAGAGGTAATCAGTCCTATAGGTTGTACTCGAATGTAATTGGTCCTAGCAAAGCTCGCAGGTTATCCTAGGATGTAATCAACCCTAATGTGATTCTATGCTAGAAATGTCCAGAATGAAGTTCAAGTACTTCAAGGAGAAGCTTGGTGTTCTCCAGATCAAGGTTCCTTCCAAGGGGAAGTGATGAGTCCGTGAGCCCTTCTGACATGGTGATAGGATTGGTTCCTTCCATGGTCAGATGTAAGTGTAGAGCCCTTCTGACATGGTGATATGATTGGTTCCTTCCATGGTCAGATACAAGTGCAGATCCATTCTGATGTGATTATGGGATGTGTTCCCACATGATCAGTGCAGAGACATTCTGAAGTGATTGTGGGATGTGTTCCCACATGCCATAGTGTAGAGACATTCTGATGTGATTGTGGGATATGTTCCCACATTATCAGTGCAAAGACATTCTGATGTGATTGTCGGATGTGTTCCCACATGATCAGTGCAGATCCATTCTGATGTGATTGTGGGATGTGTTCCCACATGATCATATATAAGTGCAGAGCCATTCTGATGTGATTACGGGATGTGTTCCCACATGATCAGATGTAAGTGCAGAGACTTTCTGACAAGATGAGGTTGGATGTAAGTGCAGAGCCTTTCTGACAAGATGAGGTCAGATGTAAGTGCGTAGACTTTCTAATAAGATGAGGTTGGATGTAAGTGCCGAGCCTTTCTAATAAGATGAGGTTAGATGTGAGTGTTGGGCCTTTCTAACATGGGTTTTGGATGTGTTCCTGCCATGGTCATATGTGAGTGTTGGGCGTGCCTTTCTGACATGGTTCTTGGATGTGTTCCTCCCATGGTTAGAAGTAAGTGCTGGGAGGGCCTTTCTAACATGGTTCATTCCATGGTCAGATATAAGTACTGAAGACGATGAAGGCCTACATGGAGGCTAGGCCTACAACCAGCATGAAAAAGGGCTAGCTCTGTAGAACTACCTGTGATGAGTAGAATTGAGAGATAACACCATTTGTTTGAGATAGTGGAAGCTGTGATGATGATCCAGTGATGACCCAGAGAAGAAGACTTGTGCTGATAAATTGTGTCAAGAGAATACCTTCCTATTTAAGACGGAGTGTTGATGTATTTGTAACTTCGGAATGTATTCACTTCTATATCTTATGTATTGTACCCCGATGTTCCTATCAGGAACTATCAATAATGTAATTGAGTCATGTCATACCCCGATGTTCCTATCAGGAGAATCAGTAATGTAAACAAGTCATGTACAGTAATAGAGGGTAACCCTCCTTATTGATCAAGGGTTAAAGTCCCTGGAGTTATGGGGAACTAGGGTTGTTAGACTCTCCTCGAGAAGTCACCCCTGGTGAGTTAATGCAAGTTGGTTCATTAGTACCCTGAGTTAGAATTACTCGAGCCTACATAGCAGAGTCAAATATTAAGTGAATGAAAGAATATAAATAGAGAGCGAGCCTCTCTATTTCTTACACATACACTCACTCAACTGGGGCACATGAGTGAGAGAGGAAGTGCTGGCACAAGCGAGAGAGACCACCTGTTGGAGATCATCTTTATGTTTTCATGTTTTACTTTTTCTATTGGTGCTCATTCTATCTCTAAGGAAGTTGTGGGATTTTCTCCTTTATGGTTTCCCCGAGGAAAATATTTGTGTCTCTTGTCTCTTGTGATTATTGTTGTGCATGTTATTCTCTCGGATAATATCCTAAGATAATATTGTTTAAATGATAAAAATCTAACACTACCAACTCCCTAGAAGCCCAACATGTCAAAATAGTTGGCATGTTTCCCCATCACAAGCTCTGCATACAACTTTTGGATGAAGTACAACAGTACTTCCCTATTGTTGTGTGGGGGAATTCCAAAAACCATGTACCATCTATCCATCCAATGGTCTCTAATGGGTGAAAAGGTGCACCACTCAATCAAAATATGTATCCTAGTGCTCTCCAAATGTCATCTATCCCTGGAACTCTACACAATGTATAAATGTGCTCTTTGGTTATTTTTAGCATCTTTATCTCATTGTAGCTCAAACCATCAGAATATTATTGTCTTTTTCTTTCCCTGTAGGATGTCATGCTATACAAAGCATCATTTGATCTGGAGATCCTATCAACAATAGTCAGCAATGAGTCTGACAAGGAGTGATGGATCTCATCTCCACCCCTCCAGGAAGAACCAATCTCTTTAAGATGCCCAATAATCCTCAATATCACGGCTTAGCGGTCCATAGTAGCCACTACAATCATAAATACAAATAAAATATCATTAGAAAAATAAACACATGATATAATGACATCTCTAAGCAATGAAAAGTGTAAAACTAATGAACGACAAATAACAACATAAACTAAATCTATTATTTAAATTTTAAAATTGGTCTTGAATTTTACAGTAAAGAATAAACATTTAACATTTTTTTCATTTTTAATTTATGTCCTAAATTAAAGTATTAATTTCAATTTCCATATGCATGTGTACATAAAATGTCCTATGTGTATATGTTGATTGGGAAGCTCCTCTAGCTTATTTTAAGGCTTGGATTATGAAGTTTCATTGAAATTGGGAGGTGCTGACTAATTCCCTTGCAAGACTAGCTCCCAGATTTTGGGTAAAGGCAACGGCTAGAACCTAGAAGAGGCGGAATAATGTGTTATTAATGAATAAAATCCCAGTATAGGCAACGATTTTGTTAGATATGTAATTATTTGTTGTAGCGTGATGTTTTTTGGACTCCAAAGTCTATTTAGTAGATCTTTGTTTATATGTAATTTGGGCCATGTATGGATTCCACTTGATGTTATTTTAGTTCTATGCACTCTTTATATATACCCATGAGAGAATAAATGCATAATTGCGTATAGTGGCTTTTATGGTTGCAAGGTTTCTATTGGATTTTATCATGTATGATAGTATGTGATTGGCATGTAATCAAGCACATCAACCTCCTTATGTATCTTTATGTTTGTAGAGCCTATTGTTGAACTTCGTTGTCTTGACCTTAACCAAAAAGTACCCTTCAGTCAAGAGGAAATATTTGTTAAGCATGGGAAGCTTCTATACCTTATTTTAACACTTGTATTAGGAATTCTAATCAAAACTATAAGGTGTTTATTTATGTTCTTGGATGACCGACTTTGATATTTCGGAAACAGGAAAGGGATTTACCATGTTTTTTTATGTATTTTAGGGAAGATATGAATTCTACTTTATTTTTTTTTAGTTGTATGCAAGCTTGCAATACAATTGGCAAACTTTGCATATTTGTTAATTTTGGTTCGGATTCACAATGATGCTTGTGAATATACATATTCAAATAGTGAAGTTCATTTGTTTTTTATGAGTTAATTGGGATTTTGGTTTACATTGGGCATGTAAATTACTTATGCAAACTTGCAATGTGCTTGAAAAAATTTGCATATTTGTGAATTTTGGTATGGATTCATAAGGATTCTTGTGAATATGCATATGGAAATAGTAAAATTGATTTTGTTTATGAGTTAATTGGGGTTTTGGTTTCCATTGGGCATGTGAATTTCAGGTATGAATTTTGGTACATAGTCAAAATTATTTATTTTTTATGATTAAATTGGGGTTTTGGTTTCCATTGGGGATTTTGTTTCCATTAGCCATGTAAATTCCATTGGGATTTTGGTTTCCATTGGGGTTTTGGTTTCCATTGGCCATATGAATCAAAATATTTTGGTTTAATTTCAAATTAGGGCAAATAAAATAATGAATATAGGGAAAACAAAATGAGAGGATTTGAATAAAATACCTCAGAAAGAAGAGATTGATCCCAAGGTGGATTGTGTTTCCTTTTTCTCACCCAAAATGCATTCTCCCTCACTAGTTCTAGTCCGTCAAAGCTACAATCAACGTAGCATCATGGAAAAAATGATGGGCTTAGCTCGTTTTAACCCTAAAACAGGTTTTAGTAAATTTGAGCACATTTTTGCTAAGTAAAACACGAGCATGATTTGTATTAATAAAATAGGGGCGAATTTTTGTGTACTATCCTAATTCGCATGCATGTTGGTAGCCTTGGGACTAGGCTTGGAAGGGTCAGGATTGCTTGGGATGATCTCTATTTTATGGATCAAGAGTCATTGAATTCACTCTACCATTGCTTCTAAAAGGTCTCTCAACTTTGTGCACTCACCCTTATCTCATATGGTCCAACTTAGGTTATACTGATCAATCTTGGTCTATTAGGTGATTTTGGACTCATTCTGATAGATGAGACACTCTAGTTTGATCATTCTGACAACCCAGGTGCCCTCATTGATGAAAGTATTCCTTGGTGTGCTCCCCATCCCTTAAAACATGGAATTTTTTTACCATGGGCGCTAGTGCATGTATGTAGTAGTTTTTGGCTCTCCGTGGGTATCTATTGCTTCCCAGAGACTCTCCCACTCACCCATGTTCTCACCCACTCCTAGGATTCCCTCATTTATCATCCAACATGCTCCATCCATGTTCACACTAGAATTCATGACTTTTTGGTATGGTTTGGGAGCTCATTGGTCCACCTAGCAGAGTTTAGAGGTCAAATCCTAGCCTGACACTTATATGCATCCAAATGGCCTCCAAAGGCTAACAAATTTTCTCTATTTTACTATAAATATGTACCACACATATCTACAAGTTGTACACTAATATAAATCTCAGTTATTGGCACCATATATGTGTGTTATTTTGCTCTCTTTCACTATTTTATACATATTTTGTGAATAACTTAGATTGTGAAGGTTCCCTTAGCTCCTAGATCTTTCTATGAATCATATTTTCATAGTATGGCTACTAGAAAACATATTTTTTGCATTCCTCTGAAGTGAACAACCCTAAAATACACTATCATGCTCAAAATCAAATATAGGATTACATTTAACTGTGTGTTGCAATCCTAGTAGTGCTTTCTAGTGGAGGTGACCAACCCCCATGTTCCATAGCTCGCATGGAATTATATTGTGATGTAACATAACTTCAATGTACTTCCTAGGGACCTTATAGAGTCCTTTCTCTTGATAACTTCAATCAATGCAACAATATAAAGACGTTTGTTCTGCGACCACAAATGATTGATTCTCCATAAGATAACTCACAAGCCCTTATCTTCAAGAACTTAAACTTAAAGTAGGTTCTTCTTCAATCCTGCAACATAAAGAATTTCCTTCACGTGTAACACATATCCCAAACTCAGCTGGAAGGAGGTAGATCCAACTCCTTGGATCAAATAGGTTTAGTTGTCCCCAAAATATACCATCCATGTGAACTTTTTCTCCTTTAGGTTAGATATTACACCCTTGTAAACTGACATGTTCTTGACTGCACCACTATCAATCAACCATGTATCTTCACTTGTGATTAGATATATGGATAGTGCCGAGACAAGGTAATACTCCCTCCTTGTCTTTTTATCCTCGGGTGCATTATTTTGAGAGGTTTCTTCTTCTACTACGGTAGATGCACAAAACCTTCCTTGATTCTTTTTATTTGCATGGAACTCTCTTGCATAATGGCCCATATTTCAAAAATGCAAGCACCGAACCTTTCACTTGTTGAAATATTTATTGAAATCCTTCTTCTTTGAATGAAAATACTTCTTTTGAGTGAATGGCTTCCCCCTTTTCTTCATTCTTTCCATGAGTGAAATATTTTCTTCCTTAGTGAACACTAAGTTACTATGGATTCACCCCTCCTCTTGGAGGAAGTCATACCACAACCTTTCGAAGTTAGGTTGTACCTCTTGGTTGTTTACTGCAACCAATAATGTTTCCCATGTTGATGGGAGACTGCCAATGGCGGTTTGAAGAATATCATAGTCATCCACCACAAATCCAATACTGACAAATTCATCTCTCATCTGAGAGAACTCGGTGAATAATGATACCACAATCTCGTCTTTCTCTGTATTTAGGTTCCATAGATTATTCCTCAAAAACTCCTTTTGGCTTGGGACCTTCTTCTCATATAGGTTCATGAATGTATCAAAGCACTACTTAACAGTCTTCAACAGAGTGATATCAGACATGATATTTGTCCTTAACCGAGTCTTATAAGATCCTTCTTTATCTTTTCTTTATTCTTCTTGAAGTTGACTCACCTTTCATTGGTGGTATGATCCTATACCACAATGGACATGAAGGTATCCAAACCATGTTCCTCAACAATGTTCAATACCTTTTTTATCAATGTGTTGAAATTAAAAGTACCCTCCACATGATCTTCTGGTAAAATGGAGATCGATGTTATGACTTCAAATATTTGCTCAATTCTCAGGATCTACCTATGCTTCACATCGCTTGCACAAACTCATCTCCTTCACGTCATGAGCTATGTTACCATGTTAATGTTTGAGCAAATATGAATATATTTTAACTTTAAAATATTAGTTGCAGATAATCTAAACACTGGAATCAATATAACACTCAGTCAGACAAGTAATTCATTCACAACACAAGATGCACCCTAGAAAAATCCTTAAAATAATGAGGATGAAAAAAACAAGAATTCTTTTGAGGATAATAGATATATTGCATAGAATGTATTTTACACAATAGTAGATTGTCAGATAAAAGAGAATATAGAGAAGTAGATAATAATAATCAACTATATGGAATTTCCTTGTTCATGTCACATTAATAACAAGCCATAAACCCAGCCATGTATACAATAGAGAATGGTTGCATGAGAATGTGCATTAGTGACACAAAAAATGAAAATTTCCTTCATGAATAATAATTTTGGTTCATTGGAATATCCATCAGGCATAACATATGCACCATGCATTTCATCTTTGATATTAATTGGTGCTTAACTAACATCGAAGTGAGCTCAACATCAGCTGAATGCATGGACACTTACTTAGGATGCTAATTTAAGTGTCATGGATATTTAACTCAAGTGTCAACGTGAAAATACTTTTATAACTGAAGTGTCATCTTTTGATTAACTTAAGTGTCATATTTTTATTTAAATAAAGTATAAATACTTTATTTAACTAGTCCTTCATTTGAAAAATAGCCATTGTACACAGAATCAAAATTGAAGAAAGGAGGATCCACGTTAAATAGTTTGGAAGCTAAAAATTTTGATCCCTACTCTGGATCATCTTCAAGAGACTAGTGAATCCTACAGAGAGGTGTTTACTTTCCCAAGTAGTAGGTATAAATATAAAAAAATTAAAATTATTTTATGAGTGCGAGGGTTACGATGGTAGGTATCTCAACTATTTATACTTTTAATTTTTCTATAAGATGGTTTATTTAATTATGTTTTGAGGTGAGAGACACCTAGCTGACGTAACCCCGACACTCTTAATTTTTTTTTACATTTTCATATTTATACTTTCTACCTAGGAAATTAAACAACTCTCGATAGGATCCATTAGTCTCTCAATGATGATCCCAGAGTAGGGATTGAAACGTCGAGATTCCAAAATATTTAATGCATCTCGTCCTTTCTTCAATTAATCCCTCATTATTAACACTTATATAACTATTATTAATTGAATCATGCTTATTGTTTTACACTAGAGTGATCACCATGAGTTTGTTAATTAACTGAAGCACACATTGAGTCTTTAACTGAAGCTCAATAACTCAAGTTCACTAAGTCATCTTTAGGAAATTCAAATTCTCTATGCATTATTTCTTTATTTGTACTTTCCATGTGTCTTAACAAATTAATTATCTATCATATCACATTCTACTCAAAATAATTTCCACATTCTATGATCATATTATATTACTCTCAGACCTATATTTATTGCTAAATTAATACACTCTAGAGGTATCTAATGTCTAAAGGAGACTTAATATCAATTTGTGACCATGGTTAGTAATATACCACATAACAGTTATCCTTCAAAATCCAAAGCATCTCACCTCTATAATTGGAAACCCACCCCATGGGTACCCACTATCAGTGGGTGTTCGCATGAGAATCATTACTTGATATTACTCACAAGTCCAAAGGGATATTGCTCACAAGTCCACAGCCTTGTACTACAAGACTTTACAATACAACATCACCACCTCAACACATGAGGATATATTGGACTTGATATTACTCACAATTTTGACTTGATATTGCTCACAAGCCCGAAGAATGACTCATGATGCTTTACACTTAACAATTAGCACCACTTATAAATTGTTCTATTAAGGTGGGGGTATTAATACCACATATATTTTTTGGGTAAATTAAGATGGTGTTAATGTTTGTTAATATTATTGGAAATTACGTTTTCCTCATTTATAATAAGAGAAGGTCATGTTGGCAAGTACCAAGAGGTGGTGCTAAATAATTATTTGTCACATGCGTACATGTAGGATTTACTTATAAGAATTTTCACCATAAACACAAAAACTTCACAAATCATTATTTTATAGATAATTTAATTCAATTTTTATAAAAATTCTTTATTCGTTCAAATAAACAATTAAGATTAATTTCTTAGTTTTTGCACCACAATCACAACAAATTGAATTTATTTTTTTTACACTATTTAAACAAATAAATTCACATGATTTATTTATAAGGCTTCACACCACTAGCACAAGAAGTTCACAAATAATTATTTTGTAAATAATTAATGCTTATACTATATAAAAAATTAAATACCTATGACTCTTAATATTAAGAAAGAATAAAATCAGCTTTTGTGAATTTAGGACCATGGAAGAGACCTCAAAGGTCACTAGAGCTCTTCCTAAGAGTATTATAAGTTTTTAATCACTATGGAAAATCCATATTTAGCACCACAAATTAGCCCCACTTATATTATGTGGTGTTAATATGGGGATATTAACACCACTTATATTATGTGGTGTTAAAGTGGTAATAGTATTTGTTATTGTTATTGGAAATGACATGCAACATCATATATGCTAATTACATACATGGTATTTGATACTTTGACGAGTACAACAAAGTTGTGATAAGCCAATTCCCACATTCACACTTACAAATAAAATTTAATTATGAGGGTTTGCACCAACCCTAAAACAAATTCAGAAGTGCTTATTTTGTAAATAACCCACTTCAATTATTTATCTTTTATATTAGCAAAACAAATTCTTTTTTATGATAAGGATTTGCACCACACACACACACACACACACACACACACACATATATATATATATATATTAAAAATATATAGTAAATAATTGATTCAATTGCTTACTTTTTATATTATAGTTACTCCAAATAAAAATGGATGCATTTAACAAAATTATTATGAAACACAATCAATGATAATGAATTTTAATTTATTATGATTATAAAGATGGTGATAAAAGTTTTTAGAATTGAAATTTAATTGTTAAATGATAAATCGTTTATCACAAGTAATTATGATTTATCAAATTGTTTGATGGATATTAGTCCCATTAGGAAGATTTGAGAACTAGATAAGGTCTCGAGGACCTAGACATGGTTGAGGGAGGAAACTTATACCTTAAGTCTTATTTTTATCTTCTAAGCATCTATGGCCAATAAAAGCACCTCAAACAACTACGCATTGACTTGTGACGGTATTCTTAGCCTATATGTGTGGATATCAATACTATTATCAAATTTTGATCATTATGGATGAGACTAGGAGTCATTTACACGGTTAAGGGAGGAAATAAATCCTTAGGATTTAAAGAATGATTTTATGGATGTAGACATCTCAAATCACAATACATGACTTCTCAAGGGGATCATGGGCCTTAAAATAGGGATATGGTTGGAATTTGTAAGGTTTTACAAATTAGATATGTGCCTTGGGTCCCTAGACATTGTTGAGGGAGGAAAATTGAATTTTACATCCTAAATAAAGTACATAGGAATTTATGGTAAAGAAAGACACTTCAAATGACCATACAAGATCACTTGAGGTTATCCTTGACATATGAGCAGAGATACAAATTCCATTAGGAGGATTTGGGCAGTAGAAAAGGGTATTGATGCCTTTGACATGGTCAAGGGAGAAAACATAGTTCTTAGGCCCTAAAGGAAGATTCTAGAAACCCAAGGCCCATATAAATGGATTGAATCACCACAAGACTTATTGAGGAAATCCTTCACCTCATAGTGGGTATAATAATTACATTAGAAGGTTTTGAATACTAGGTATGGGTCTTGGGATTATGAACATTGTCTACAAAGAAAATATTGGATTTATGTCATAAAATAAACTTTTATGCATATAGGACCAAGAACAACACCTCAACCCACCACAAATGACCTATGAAAGGTAACCTTCACCTATTAGTGGGATGATTGAGACATTAAGAAGTTGTTGAACACTATGTATGGGTATTGGATATGGGAACATTGTTGGGGGAGAAAACCTAAAAATTAGGCCATAAAGGAATCTTCTAGGTATCTAGGGATCAAACTGACAACTCAAGATACAACATAGAACCTCTCAAGGGTATCCTTTTCTTTTGAGCAGGGGTAAGGGACCCATTGGAATATTTGAGTAGTCATTAGAGGAAATTTGGGGTCTAAAATGGGCCTTATAAGAAAACATGCCAAAATAAGTTTTTGTGAGTTGAAATTCAAGAACCAATAGAATTTCAATAAAATAAGTCAACCATAATGGTTGAATTGGCATATTTGTCGTTAAAAAAAACTACTTTTTGTGTTCGTATTTTCGACATATCTCCCTGTGTTTTTACTCAAATTTCGATCGGGAGAGCTCGTTGGATGCGGAATTTGATTCCGCATCCAACGAGTACCCACACTGCATACTTTTGACGGACCCCGCTACCCCAAAAACAAGAAATACCTGAAAAAACATGATGATGACTTCATCATCGCATTTTTTTAGGTATTTATTGTTTTTGGGGTAGAGGGGTCCATCAAAAGTATGCAGTGTGGGTACTCGTTGGATGCGGAATCAAATTTTGCATCCAACGAGCTGTCCCGATCGAAATTTGAGTAAAAACACAGGGAGATATGTCGAAAATACGAACACAAAAAGTAGTTTTTTTCTTTCTTCCTCCAAAATTAATCAATATTATTTTATTATTTTAACTATTATTTTATTATTTTCCTTAGGAGGCCCATTTTAGACCCCAAAATTCCTCTAATGAGGTATGCATTTTAAAGAATTTGAAATTGTTTGGGGAGGAATTATGGGGATAGGACTCGACATAAATATTATATATAGGTACGCATGGCCATGAACAATACCTCAAACCACCACCCAATACCTCTCATGGTTATCCTCGCCTTCAAGTGGGGATACAAGTACTATTGGAACATTTTGGATCATACTAGGCATGATTATCTATGCCTTGAATATTGTTGATGAAGGAAATCTATGCCCTATTCCTTAGAGTAAAGTTATATGCATTGATGTTAAAGAATATTGGCTCAATCCAACACACATAAAATTGTCAAGCATATCCTTGGTCAAAGTATGTGTCTCAAGGCCTTGGACATGGTTGGTAGAAAATGCCAAATCCTAATGCACTAAATCATTATTAATGGAATATAGTCCTAAGAATGATGTGTTGAACTAAAACACATGACCTCTCAAGGGAATATTTAGCCTCAAAAGCGTGATGTGGACACTATTATGAATTTTAGAGCACAAGGTAGGATTCAGAAGCCCTTCAACGTGGTGGATGGAGGAAACCTAGACCTTAGGACCTAACACAAACCTAAAGGGCTATTTTGATCTTTTGAATGGAAATATCAATGCCTTCAATAAACATAAATGATCAGTTAAGGGGTTCCTTCACTTTCAATAGAGTATATTAGAACCATTATGATATTTTGACAACTATGTGTAATTATTGACTCCTAAGCCAAGACTTGACTGATGAAACATTAACCTTATTCCTAAAATGTAGCCTTTGAAACTCAAGGGCCATAAATAAACTCTTGATCTACCACTCATAGCCTCTATGGAGGGTATTTGGCCTCTAAGTGGTGATATGACACAAGTAAAAGGTTTTGAGCTCCAAGGATGGGTCATGGGACCATAAAAATGTTGAAGAGAGGAACCTTACCCTTATGATCTAAAAAGATATTTTATGTAGCCTACTTCAAGAACAATGCCTTGAACCACCACACTAGATGTCCTAAGAGTATAGTTTACCTTCGAGTTGGGATATGGGTAGGTAGGGTAAACAACATCATGTTCAAACATTAGGCATTAACTCCTTAGGGTATCCCTAGACACTAAGTGGAGATATGGGCACCATTAGGAGTTTCTAGCACTAGGTTTAGGTGTTGAGGTCTTTACTATGACCATCGATGTAGGAAGCTTAGGCATTGAGATATATAGGACATTTTTAGGCCTAAAAGTCTATGATTGATGTCTCCAACCACCAAAGCTAACCTCTTGAGGGGATATTTGGGCATATGGTGGGAACATGGGCACCATTAGAAGTTTTTGAGCATTAGGAATGGGTGTTGGGGTATTAGACATGGATAAGGAATGGAAAATGAGCGTTAGGACCTTTAAAGGAAGCTACTAGGTATTTATATCCAAGAATGACATGTTTTAGAACTACAATGGACCTTTCCATGGTATTTTTGGCCTCTGGGTGGCATTTTTTGTGACAAAAAGATAATTTTAGGACTAATGATAGGTGTCAAGGCCTTGGACATGGTTGGAGGAAAACAATTGGGCTTTAGATACTAAATGAAACTTTTAGGCATATTGGGATACAAACAATGTCTACAACCACCACAATTGACCTCCTAAGAGAATCTTTTTCATCTAAGTGGGGATATTAATGCCATTAGAATTTTTTGACAACTTGGTATGTGTCTTAGGTGCCTTAGACATGCTTGAGGGAGGAGACTTGAGCCTTAATTCCTAAAGAATCCTTTTAAGAATCCGTGGCTAAGAAGAATGGCTTGTGCAAATACACATGCTTATTGAGAGTATCTTTAATGTTTGACTGGGGATTTCTATGCCATCAGATGTTTTTTAGTAGTATCCTACAGGTCTTGAGGCTATATACAAGATTAAGGAAAGAATCACATGCCTTATTCCCTAAAGGAATCTTTGAGGTATATAGGGCCATGGACAATATTTTAAATCAACACACATCATTGGTCTAGGATATCCTTGGCCTCATGGAGAGGATGACATCACCTTTAAGAGGTTTTGAGCATTAGATATAAGTTCAAGGGACTTAAAATTGTCAATGGAGGAAACCCAAGCCTTAGCCCCTAAAGGAAGCTTATAGGAACATAAGGCCAATAGCAATGTCTTAGTGTAGCATACCTTTAGATGATATGTTTCCCCTCAAATTGAGATATGTGTGCGAGTGGGAGTTTTTTTGGCACTAGGTATGCGTCCTAGGGCCTTGGACATGGTTAGGAAATAAAACTTGAATTGTAAGTTGCAAAGGAAAATTTCGGGCATCCAAAGAGATGAAAAATGACCTAAAGGACCACACATGACCTCTCAAATGTTTCCCCTCAAATTGAGATATGTGTGCGAGTGGGAGTTTTTTTGGCACTAGGTATGCGTCCTAGGGCCTTGGACATGGTTAGGAAATAAAACTTGAATTGTAAGTTGCAAAGAAAGATTTCGGGCATCCAAAAAGATGAACAATGATCTAAAGGACCACACATGACCTCTCAAGAATATCCTTGGTCTTCGAGTAGGAATATCAATGGCAGTAATAGGTTGTAAGAACTAGGTATGTGTCTCAAAACTGGATATGTGTCACGATAAACAAATCTTCACACATTTAAGGGTTTAGAACAAAAATTCTATAGACTAATAGAATATCAAATAAATATAAATTATTGTTTTGTGTTGTATAGTTAACATTTGCAAACTATAAAATTGACTTAAAGTGTCTACTCACATATTAATACAATCAAGTGATATATATATAAACCCTACCCCACATAATGGTACAACCTTGGTAAATATGCATTGTTGTGCACGTTTCTTTTGTGTCATTTATAATTTTGGAGGTGGATTATTTATTATTTTGTGGTGGATTATACACAACGCTTTCTTGATGAAGCACATATGTTTTGACTACTGGAACAAACTTCACTTTCCTCCTTGGCTAGCTGTTTGTTTGATCACGTTGTGGTGTTCACATATTTTCCCGAATCGAGTTTCTCCTTCCCTACAGTAGATTCTCTACGGTGAATTGTCGATAACTCCTATAACGTAGTTTTTTCACAATTTTATTTTGTGATTTTTTCTAACTTATACTATTATGGATGTGTTGACCTTGTAATCTGGATTTTCCGCAATTGCATTTTTCTTGTATTGTCCTACCTACCATTCTATTGTCGATAGCGAATTTTCAATCGCTTAAAGAAAATACAGGATAACAGATACGGATTGTAAAATACAGCTAAGAATTAGTAGACCAAAGAACTGCACGTGCACTTCCGCTTATCTATAATCTTTGCTGTTAACATGTCATAACAATTATGTTCAGAAAAGTATTTATATGATTGATATTTAAAAGATCTTCAGAAATCTGCATTTTCTGCTTACTTTTTATTTCTGAATTTTCAACCATAGCGGCATAAAAAGCATCTTAATAACGCAGAAGATTTATGAAGACATAGTCATAGTTAATAATATGTTCTAATCCATAATCTTCTACAATTTAATGCTAAGATACTTCTACGTAATAGCCGGTAGAGATTTCCATCCATCTATAGTAAATTTTATGTCATTGTTTATCCATCGATCTATAGGACAGAATATGTCATTTATTTTTGCAAAGTAATGATGATCAAAGGAAAAGTTGAAACCGTTATTAGTTTACAGGGTCTTGATAGATTTATTGCATTTAATTGGTTCTATGCCATTTGACAAGAGTGGTAGCTTAAACCAAGTTTTACTAGTGAAATACTGGTAAAAACTTGGACTAGATTGTTTATAAAGAGGTGCAAAGCTCAGTAAAAGAAGAAAAACTTTGGATATATGATCGGCAGATTTGCACTAACTTAGACACAATGGCTATCTGTTGGAGGATTCGAATATAATTATATTACACACAGAAGAAGATGTGCAGTTATCAACATCTGGGAAGCCATTCTCACTGCAAATACTTTAAGAAAATATTTGATGCAGTATAATATTTCGACCACTTTTATTGAGTTGTAACAAGATGCCGTATATAGACGATCTGTCTCCAAACTAGTTATTAATGGCTGTGCCAATTACAGACTTGAATCGATGTGTCTCAGATCTTTTCCCTGTAGAATGAGAATCGTATCACAGAAAGCACGAAACAAAACAAAAAAACGGGAAGGTTCACAACTTTATTATACTCTTATATGCATATTTATAATTCCTTCACATGAAATAACTTGGATAGTACCCTAGTCAGGAGACCAATTCTTACTATGACAGCAATACATAAACATCCACAACTTGCATGTTTAACGCAACACATACAATTTACAATAACAAACCACATGCATTCAACAGTATATCTTCTACAACGATTACAGGATTGGTTCATGTTTTACAAAACACTATCATTATCATTAGACTTTTCCTTCACATCTATCACAACTTTAAATATCCTTAACCAACTTCATGTTCGATCCATGCCTGGCATTCACATGTAGTGGTTAGGCTGAGGAATGGTTTCGGTGGTGTCTTTTATTTGTAGGGGTCAGGAGGCAAGGGGACTTCGGGTTGGGATGGGCACTGGGATGCGGATGGGAACGGGTGTGAGCACCAGAATGGGTCGTGGGACTGCTGGAAGAGCGATGGGGTTGGGGACTGGAATGATTAAGGGTACTGGGATGAAGACGTTGGTGGGTACAGGGGCGGTGGAGGAAGTCGGGGTGGGTACAGAGGCAACTGAGGGAGCGGAAATCTGTACAGACTGGGCGGAGGATGTGGGGGAGGAGGTGGCTGTGGCCGTTGCTGTGGCTGAATGGGTAGCAGTGGCGATGGCAATGGCTTTGGCACTGGGAGAGGGGGAGGAGGCGCTGGCTTTGGTTCTGGGAGAGGGGGTGGCGGCGTCAAGAGGGGGAGCAAGGAGTGCGGCGGCGCCAGGAGGGGGAGGAAGGAAAATAACGGAGGGGTCTGCCATTGGAGGATGGTCACTCTTTCTTGAGTTGCTTGGTTGTGGGTACCAAGTCTGTTTTATATATAGAAATAAGGTAGTAAAGTGCTAAGGGCAGTGAGAGAACTAGGTGAGAAAAACATAGCAGAGACGGTTTTGAACACATGTTTTATTCTAATCCCTCAATTGCTACAATTTTTTACCAATATGTACAAAGTAGCTTTCTATTTTCTAATTAAAAATAATATTCTTCACCCACTTCATAATCACAATCACTTTCATTTTGTTTTTATCAAACTTTTCTCTCGTCTTTTATTTGATTCTTTTTATGTAAAACTTTTCTATCATTTTCCTACTATTCTCATAACAACAATGAATTTTTACTTTGTATGTAAAACTTTTCTATCATTTTGTCACTATTCTCATAACAACAATGCGTGTTTTTAAGTAACATTATTCCAAAGTAATAAAAATATAAAATATAAAAGTCCGTATAATAAAAATGCAAAGTTATATACTTGAACTTTTGAAAAGAAATTCACATTTGTACTCAAAAGTTCAAAGTAAAACGATGGAAAACGTAAGAGCCTTATCAAATTATGAAATGCCTGCACACAATGTAAATAACTCGTGAAATTATCAAAACTTTAGTTATCGACTCATCTATCATATTAAAAAGGGGATGATGTTTGTTTGCTAATCGACTCATCTATCATATTAAAAGGGAATGATTTTTGTTTGCTAATGCGGATCGATGTGAGATTCTTTAAATATATCTTATAATTTTGGGTGGACGATCTTTATTTATTTTATTTTTATTTTATCTACACACAAAAATGAAACAAGCATATGGTGTGATTGATTTTATGGATATCTTTCAAATATTATAATTAACCATTATAAAAAAAAAATCTAAAATAACTCATGTGATTGCAATTTGTGTTAGGTAGAAATAAATAAATAAAACATAAAAAATACCTCATGTGATAATTAAACTTAATGGCATGGTAATGTGTAATCCATGTGAATTGAAGTGATGTGCACTTAGTGTGACAATCTAGCTCCTTTTTTTTTTGTAAGTTCATGTTTATTCTATTAAGGAGAAATAAAAATATAGATAAAAATACAATTCAATGTGTCCATCATGCATGAACGCAAATACTGAGGAAGCACACCAGTCTCCTTGGAGATAAATAGGGAAAACAGAGCTTACAAAATAAGTTTGCCATATGAGGGATAAAAAAAGATTCTATCTTAACCTGAGAAAAATTGCTCTGTGGAGCCATATTCGAGATAACAGCCAAAAAGGAGAAAGATTGGAGCATTTAACCTAGCCTTAGAGCTTCTCGAAGGGCACTTCAATGATCGGGAAACCAAATCTTGTACCCCATTGCACAACCTGTTCTTTAGTGTTGTCATCTTCTTCACCCGAGCTATTGGCGTTGCTGGAGATTCCGCTTCATGTGGAGCTTTCCATGTTTTCCTTGCTGGAGGGGTTTGGTTGCTTGAAAGGGCAGTCCAACTCCATGTGGCATTCATAGAGTCGAGATAATGTGCATAAGGCTTAGTGGAACTCTATTTGGAAGCGAAGAGTGGATATAACTCTGAGTGTTATATTAACCCCAATAGCTTTATATGAACTTTTAAATTAACCATTAGATATAACTATTAGCTTAACTCTAATAATAATACAACTATAAGCTTAACATCAATTATGAGCTTAACAACTACAAATTAATTAATTGTTATATTAAATTAAATATTAGATACAAGTAATTGACACATTCTTTAGGAAATTGTTTTATCAATGTATCAAATACATGCTTATCAACTTATTCAAAACATATTAATCTTATTAATATAGTTGTTATTAGTTACATAAAATATCCCATAATAAAATTTAAAAAACTTAAGTTACATAAAATTAAGAAATAACTCATAATAAATAAATGATCAAAATTTTAATAAGATAATTTGTGTTTGCTCAATGGGACGTTTGATTCATGGATAAGATGCTATGCAAATAAATATAAAATTATCTTACCATGTCTAACCGTGTAAGTATGACTACTTAATGGTAAAATTGCTTTAATGTGTTTTAGATTAATTGATTAATTTAAAAAATATATTACTTTATTAATACAATTATTAAATTTAAACTATTTATAATATCGACATTATACAAGAAAAATCTTCATTAAAAGATTATAATGATCATCCAAAGTGTAAAACATAGAATCCCTAAAGTTCCTTTCCAATTAACATATATAAAGGTTTTTGGTTCCATGGACAATCTTGATGGGACATTTTGTTAAAGATGTCCCTTTTAAAAATATTTCTTATGATCTACATGATGATATAGGTAGATTAATTTTGGGGTTAAATCGTTTTTTTTATTTATAAAAATTTTTAAAAAATAGTTTTAATTTTACATTATATTGATTTTTAATTGGAAATGGATATAATGATGATGATGATGATGGTTAACTTCCATTAAGACCAAACTTTGGTTTATTGGACCCAAAGAAATGGATTGTTTAGTTTGTTTTAAAATTGTATTTCTATGCTCAAAGGGCTTGGAGAGAAGTGTCCCAAACTCACTGTAATTTTGACAAGTTAAAAGGCTAGGAAGGTCAGAATTACAACAAAGATTATGAAACTGAGATCTAATGTGGGTGTACACAAGGCATTCTAAGAGGAAGTGTTTTTCATCCTCAATGTTCATATTCTCACACAGATGGCAGATCCTTTCTACCCATGGTGTTTTAAAAACTTCCCAACAACCATATTAAAGGTCAAGTTTGATGTAAATGTAGTATTTTTTATTTTATTTTGCAATATATTGATTTTTAATTGGAAATGAATGTGTGCCCTATAAAAACTTAATTTAATATATATTTATGTTTTTTTTAAATAAGTTTGATTGTAAATTTGTTTAAATTAAATTAAGTAGAAGTAATAAGTTTTAATTATATATAAAAATGAAAAAAACAAAATGAGGAACTTCAAATAGATTAAGGGAAAATAAAGTCTATAAAAAGAAGAATCAACTTGTTCTAAAGGAATTCTTTTAACTATGAATACTTTTAAGTATGAAAAAGTACATGATGGACATAAGTTTAATGATATCCCTCGGTCTATAATGCTTCATGCACCTACTACTTGGGCTAAGATACTAGTAAGGAGGCCTCTTATTACTTAGCCTAAAGGAATTCTTTTAACACTGAATACTTTTAAGTATGAAAAAGTACATGATGGACATAAGTTTAATGATATTCCTCGATCTACAATGCTTCATGGAATTACTACTTGGGCTAAGATACTAGTAAGGAGGCCTCTTATTACTTATCCAAGAATGGAGTAATTTATTTGGCTCCTAAAAGTTACCAAAAGTCATTGAATGCCTCATGGAAGAAAAGGGATAAATTCCTTTGGCCCTCATAAGCCATGAATCCATGGAGGGAGCTATGTGAGCCCCTAAAGACCAAATAGAACCACCAAATGATCACAATATTTAGGGGGGCATAAAAATAAAAAAATAAAAATTTATCTCCATATATAAAGAGCAAATATAACAAGTACAATACTCCGGTGGCATATGGTTGTCTATCTCAATGCAAAGTCAATGGGAAAAAACTCTAAGTTTGCGATATGAACTCGCATACTACAAGGAAACTGGAGTTTGGTTTACTAACTAAGTTTCATGAATCCATCTATGAAGTAAATATATAAAGTGGGAAAATGATGGAGTTTGCAAAAAAAGCATCCGTTGGGCTCTAACTACACGGAACTAAGGAAATATTTATAGATCTCGGTGCTAATGCCTTTGTTGGGCTCATTGTTGGAAATACATTGAGTATTCATTGAGAATGTGTCAGGAGGTGGTTTCTTAGCATAAAGATGAACTAAGTGGAGTAATGAAGAGGATTTAGCATTAGAGTAGGAGCCTACCCCATGTTTTTCTATATACATAAAGCACATGCTAAATATATATGGATAACTAAGGGGAATAAATTGGGAGTTGGCCTTTTTCTTGAGCTTATGCATCATTGTCACCACATGGAATATCCTTAAAACAACAAGTGAGGCCCAAGATAACTACCCTATCTAACTATGATTTTTAAGTATTCTATCCTTCAACAATGTCACGATAAGTACCCTATCCAGCTATGATTTTTTAAGTACCCCATCCTTCAACAATGTTAAGATAAGTAACCTATCCAATTATGATTTTTTAATCAAAGATGTGGTCCCCAAATATTATATCCATGAAGAGTAGTAAGTGTGACTAACTAGTGAAAGAGGAATATCTTCAGGGTTCGTGCATAAATATGGTCCCCAAAACAATTGCAACAATCAACCACTCTAGCATAAATAGAAACAACAAGGAATACATGTTGTTGGAAGCACGCACATGTGTCTGGGATGGAATTGTTGAACCTCCATGTCAACGACGTGTGTGCATTGTTATTCTCTGCATTAGAAAAGAAAATAGGAGTGTGTGCACATTGCTAGTGTGTGTTTGTTGCTAGTGCATGTGTGTCAACAACGCACATGTGTTCCTCATAAAAGTAAAAATAAAAGATCCACCTAGTTGTTCATGATTAAACAACCATGCAATGGAAAATTGGCAGAGTATATGCTAATTGGGGACATATGCGGATATGATGGACCCCAATTCAATCATCTAAACCCACCATCCTTCCGGTAGAGAGGTAACTAACATTCTTTTATTATTATTTTTATTTATTGAATTTTTAAGAATGTCAAAATTGTAAAACAATGAATTTTTTTATTTTACAGACTATATAAACTACCTTCAATGGATGATATACCTGAAGAAGAACAAGAATAAAAAAAAATTTATCTTGGAATCCAAGGACAATGAATAAGCACAAGACAATGTTAATTTATAACCAACTCAAAACCCACTACAAAAACTCAACCAATACTTAGATCAATTAAGGAATTTGATGTAGGAATTAAGAAGCACAAGGGAACCATCCTAGTTCTCCCTTGCCACCTCATTGGATAGTATCATTTATTATGTTCACCATTTCCACTATCAACTAAATGATATGACCGAATATAGGCTACAACAAGAGAGTTTTATTCCACTAACCTTAGTTAAGAGAAAATCAAAGATTTGAATATTACCAAAGCCTATTTTTATAGTAGTTCACTGATCCCAAAACAATCCAACCTCTCAATGTCAGGAAGAGACATGTGTACTTGCACTGGTTCCATTTCTAGCCATGGAAAGAGAACTAGATGAAGAGGTGGTTCATGGTGTTTGATAAAGATCCCTATTATAATAGGGAGGTTCCACCATATTTCCTTAGGAAACTATGGGTTGATTTTGTGCTCAGTTTACATGTCGACTACTTTGACATTACTGAGTTCTAGGGTGTTGGTATTCACTCTACCCAAGAATGAACTACTATTAGATGGAAACCTCTGAGAGGGCCACCTGTTCCTAGGTGTGATTCTAACACCCCTCACTAGCCACCTCAAATATCTCATAGACTGAATGATATCAATGAGATGATGAGACACACTACACACAGTTTACTTAGACATGTCACATTGTGGGAATGTCTCGAGTAGACAGACACGATGATAATGAGAGAGACACATGTGTAGGGTATTTAGGATAGACTTAGGAGGGACCAAAGAATCATTGTAGCCAAGTTGGGATATTATGTTCGATGAGAACATCGCCACATCGTTGTTCTCATTGGGGGCATACTTTCCATGTCCCAACATATGAGACCATCCATGGAAGTTATATGGATTAAGATATAATTTTTTTAATTTATGTTCAATCAATGAGTATATATTTACCTATGCAATAGATATTTTTTCAATGTAGGTAATTTTAAAGTATTTGCTTCTAACTTTTGGTATTTGAATGTAATTTTTTTTTATAGTTGAGATGACATCTTTGATGTGGGAGGGAATGTGTTCTCCCAATTGTAATACCCCGTTTTTTACCTCGTTGCACTTAAATAAATGATGTAAATAATCATGGTGTGGAGCTAGGAAAAACACCCACCATCAATTTAGTATTTATGTTTCGGAAATTAAGGTGTGGTCATTGGTATTTTTCTTTATGCTAGCTAAACATTATGTTAAAATTGCAATTTTTATTTAAAACCCATAGCCAGCTATGTCAACGCAACAAAATGAGACGAGGGCATGATTTTTCCTAAGGACGAGGAAGTGAGGGATTGGGAGAGTGGGGAAATTCAAATTGGGAAGAGCACCAATTCTGGAAAAACATTTTTTGAATTTCTTGGACAAGAAAATAGCAAAAACGACCACATTTCCCTCATGCGGCAGCATTTCAACTTCCCTCACAATTTGGACTGAACAAAACATTTTTGGAAAACCAATTCTGCATTCACACAGTAGCCAGTAAGAAAAAAATGACTCTGAGTCTGAACCATCACGATTTTTCTCCTGTCCAAAGATATGTTCCCTTTCACGTTTTGGTTTTTCCTATGTGGGTTTGTTCTGTTCACATTTTCTCTAGTGGGTTAGTTGTTTTCCTGAATAGGAATGCCATAAATCTGATTTTGTGCCTTTGTTTTGAAAGATCGACAATGTTTTCGTTTTGGAATTTTTGTAGCAATCAGTTTGTGTTGTACAGGAATAAACACCTTATAACCGAAGGTCTGGGGTTACCAACATACTCAATAAACTTGCAGAAAATTGACCCTAGAGTGTAGTAAAGGAAATAGGAGGATGGGAAAGACTCACCCGATACACGACGGTTGATCCTAGCTTGTCCTCTTCTGCTCTGCTTCTCCTCCAAAGCCTTCAAGGATGTTTTCTCCTTCACCTGTCAAGAATCAATCTTCCAAATACAAGATGATTCATATATATAAACAGGTTAGATAAATCATATACAAGATTGTGAAACATAAACATTTATCAAACCACAATACATGAGATACATTCAAGACACAATATGGAAGAAGGATTCTCTTTGATTACTATAATGGAAAGAGTTCAGATTACAACCCAACGCCTGAGACAAGGACTCCTCTGCAGCCAAAGGATTCTGAGTTCCACTGCTCCAAAGACTTCTGTATAAACTCCACTAGCATAACTTTTCTCTCGAAGTGTATATCCAACACCCTCCCCAAGGCCTGTATTTATACTAGGTGAAATAAGTCAGTTTCGAAGGTTGAGGAGGTTGAGACAGTTAAGGAGATTAAGGTAAATGGCTTAACTAATCTCAAGTAATCGCGTGTTTTTATTTTTAATGTCAAAGATAGGTATATGCAGGTATCAAGACTAGCAACTCGCATATGATCCGCGAGTTGCTCTAAAGGCAACCCGCATATACATCTGTATGCAACATGCAACAACCGAGACTCACGTATGACACGCGAGTTGCATATATAGAGAGTCGCGTATATGAATTGACATAGAAAAAGGGTAAAACTAACCAGCTGGATGGATGATGAATGTAATTCATAATAAGCCCATCTATAGTGTTTTGGGCAACCCTCAATCCATAGATGTCCTTTTGTGTGCCAACATGAGGGATGTCGGCACTCAAACAGAGAGGTGCCATTCAAGTGGATAATAGATGCCCCCTAATGTGGGAGGTTAGAGGGAAACGATGGCCGAAATACATTATAATCTTTATCTTTTGGAGAACTTAGAAATCCAATGGAGCAAAGAGAGTACCTAAAACAAAGACATAGTAATGTCATATACAAAGTTACATCTGAGGATGCTATGTTCAATTTACTAGAACACTAGCTCCTTTACAATATTTGAGTACATCATATGATACAAGTATGAAAACCACGTATATTACAAAGGTGGATCGAAGCCACAATATACAATAATGATGAGTCTTCAAATATCTGGAAGTTGTGTATATGGATAGAACATAATCTTGCGCAACTTATTCCATAGGTGAGGAACTAAGGTCTTCATAAAGGATCCCAAAGAACCAGTACAATCCAAGCCATGTGAATAAGGGTAAGCTGAAGTCAAACATGGAAAGGATTCAATAGTTTGTCAATCAATAGATGATAATCGACAACTGAAGCAAAGGAATCCACCAATGATGAAAGTGAATCCTGAGGTACAAACGTCAAAACTCTAGGTCTTCATCATCAGGAAGTACTGAAACAGAACCATGCTATGATAAGGAAGGCAATAGATCCTCCAACGGATCACAAGAGTGAGTAGGAACTAGGAAAAAGAAGGGAGACACAATAGAAACCAGATATAACAATGATGGGATCAGGCTATAGATCAAATGTTGAGTATAGTCCTTGAACAATGAGCACAACACAGAGATGACCCAAGGCAGTGGTTAACTTATAGATGGAACAACTAGACCTATCTGTCATGTAGGAGACATGATCAGATTCCCCAGGTATAACGGACAAGAGGAGGATTAAGAAACTCAAGGTAATAGCTAAACAGAAAAGTAATCACTGAAACATGGATATCAGAAGACAAAGAGTGCTATGTTCACGGAGTACATGCTGCCATTACTGAAAATAAGAGAAAACTTCTTCCTTACCTTCCCTATTAAATTTTAACGAGTCCAGGAAAGTAAACTCGGATCCCTTTTCATTTTTTAACAAGCTTGAAGAGACGGGAAAATAATGCTTGATAGTTTCACTAATTCGTGGATTTAATGAGCCCGAACTAGTACATGCTCAGCCGGTGTTTTCACATTTAGAGAGTCTGAAAACTCCAAAGAAGACTCCAGGGGGGTCCTTTTTCGTCCAATTTTAGTCTCCTGAGACCGAAAAAGTATAAAACATACCACAGAAGAACTCTCTTAACTTCTGAAGAAGAAAAGGTGAACCTTTTTGTACTTAGTCAGGGAGGTCCGAAAAAGGTTAAATTACCACCTACCCAATGCTCCTTCCAGAAAAACATAAAATAACTTGAGTTTTACGAGTGTGAAGGAAAGCAAGATCACTCGGAAAGATCCATTTGGTTATGAGAAATGGGGCTTACAACAATAAACTCGTTGGTTTGTTCTTAAGTGTTTAACGAGCATGACAAAGACAGAAAGTACACTCAGAATATTTTTCATGTTTGGGTCTAGAGCACGAAAAAGAGAAAACTAAGCTCAAACTGGGTGTTCCTTTTCCGTAAATTTAGTCCCTCAGGTCTGGAAAAGTGATAAACCTATACCTGAGAATACTCTTCTCAATTCAAAATAAAAGAGAGTGATCCTTTCTCGTATTATTTTGCATGGTCTGAGAAAGAGATAACCTACCACCAATGCGGATGCCCATTCACATATTCTTAATGAGCTTGAACGGATGAGTTAACTCGGTAGTCAAGTCTATTTTGAAGGAGTCAGACCTGGGCCTAAAGAAAATCCATAAGGATGGGGAGTCCTATAAAGGAATAACATGTAAAAAGAGATTCAAAAGAAACTCTATTTGGCGTGAAAAATAGCTAAGAGGATACCCCTGAACTTGAAACAGATGCAACATGAGTACCAAAGGATGAGATAGGCATATAAGAAGGATACTCATGAAAAAGGGGTCCTAGCCACGGAAGAACAATGGTGAAAAACAAGGGACTAATGGCTTAGAATACCATAGTCCATGGCAAAATGTTGAATGCTAAGGTTAATGTGGATTGAATAAAGATACCAAAATGTATTGGAAATTACAAAACCAACCTATTGGAGCAACAACACCTTGTAAGGATGCAAAAACCTGTTCCAAAGCACAAAGAAGTATGGTATTAGTTGATTGACATTTCAAACTATAGAAAAAGACCCACTTTAAGAAATATAATTTCTATACATAGTTTAAAAATTAAAACAAAACTCACTATTTGAACTTTTGAGCCATAAAAAGCAAGTTCTACCCTCTACCTTTGTTCGATCATTGTGGATAATTGGACCGAAGAAATCGAAATCCAACAGTTGCAGGTAAGCCTACACCCTGAGCTCTTCATTTTGATCCAAGCAATTATGAGTTTTGATCCTGAATTTTATTTTTAAAAGCGTCCTGAACTGTAGCACGGCGCATCCGCGGGTTGCTGATATGGAAACTCGCATATACGCGTTCTATACGCGGGTTTCCTAACTAGACAGTCGCATATAGTAGGCGACATGTCTAAGTAGACAGTCGCGTATGCTGCGTGGAGGACAAAAGGCTTAAATATAGTCAAAAAAAAATTGAATTTTGATATGGAAATACTGAATCAAATTACTTGTTTTTGCTAGGTAAAAGATGGTTCTAGAATGGAGGGAAATGGACCACGAAATGATGGACCAAGCAACGCTCCAAAGTGCGCCCACTATACAGGCATTGCGGACTAGTGGGCTACTAAAATTCTTTTGTACATCACCCATGCGGGCCATTGTACGCATACTTGAGTTCATGGTAAATTATTGGGATGATGACTTGGGGATGTTCAACCTACAAGGTGAAACCTTAGAGCTTACCACTGAAGACATATATTTCATTGCCGGGTTGTCACGACGAGGAGCGTTGGTGAACTTGGAGGGCACTGACAGGGGCGGTGACCCCTTAAGTGTCCAAAACTATGTAGATGTGTTTTGTACACCGGGTACTCAAAAAAGAGGAACCAGCGTTCCGGTTGCAGAAATCTGAGATTTTACTCTCCAGGTATTAGCTAGCACCATTGTGAGAATATCGGGATCCTCATCTTTACATTTGGTCACAAGGAACCAAATGAGGCTGGCAGTTGACTGTTTTAGAGGTGCTCTCTATGATTGGTGCTCGGGAGTTGCCCCCATAATGAGGAGACAACTATCCAACTGCAAGAGTGGGAAGGAAGAAAAACTTTGTCTATGCAAGCATATTAGTGGCCTTCTTCTTTAAGAGAGTGCCAGCATTGAGCCCTGCCATACCTCTACCGATTAGATCTCCACGTTAGCCGAGGATGAGCAGGTGGGGAGACATCTTCCTCCGTCAAGGAGGAGGAGACTCAGTACACAGTGTCTGTGATGATGACTTTTATACTTGGTGGGAACAACAGCTGCCGGAATTAGAGTAGTTTCCATATGTCGGGATGGACTTCCGAGGTGACCCCGACCTTATCCTCCCTCTAGGAGGAGCATGGGGAGAGCTAGGTAAGTAATTTTTATTTTTTATCATTTTCAAATTTTTATGAATTTTAGAATGATATATAGATACATATGTACAAGTATTAACCCTATTAATGTGTCAAAATGTAGATATTGGACCGGTATACCCTGAAGGGCAGCCTTGCATGTTTGTTTGTCCTGTCATGGGCGAGGATCCAGAATTGATTAGGGTACTAGAGGGAAAGCTGGCCAGGTTGACCCAACGAGTACCTACTATGCAGATTAAGCATATCCCTACAGCCATGCAGGAATTTGTTGTGGGGGTTCCATTAGTTTGGCTACGTCTTTTCAGATGAGTGGTTAGAGCAGTGCTCGTATACATAGATGCGGTGGAGGCTGCCGAAGCTGAGGAGGCTGAGGAAGCCAGAGTGCAGAGGGATCATGGGGACCAAGGAGGTCCTAGTGACCAGGGCGGTCCAATTTAGTTCTAGAACATTTTGATGGACTATGATCCAAATTTTTGTACATTTTGTATATGACAGGATCTGAGGATCAGACTTTACCTATCTATGGACAGATATTTTACACACACACACACACACACACACACACACACACACACACACACACACACACACACACACACACACATATATATATTGGTGTTTGTTGTCAGTTTATTTACAAGTGTTTTTATATGTTTGTTGTACATTTTTATAAAATGTGTGTGAGATGCCAATCCAAAATGTAATTAGCATATGCATCAGTCAATGAATTTTGGTTTCGTGGAATATGATTGAAAGTGATAACCTCAAAATGTATTTCTAATAAATGAATTTGCATGAACTGACGTAATAAGATAGGATTTCGTACCTGATAAGCTCGATTGAGCTGGGAAACCACCAACTGAGAATCCAAACAGACCTCAAGCTGGGTGATGCCACGTGACAAAGCATCCCATAGGAGCTCAATTACAGCCCTATACTCAGCAACATTATTAGAAGCAGGACCTAGACAAGCGCCTCTTGCGGCAACAAGCTGTCTTGAGGGAGAATAGATAACCCATGCTGCTGAGGCTATGTTACAAGTGTGACGGCTGGCGCCATTAGCGAATCCTAAATACCTTTCAGAAGACATCTGCAACAACCAGCAGATAGTATAAAAAACAAAACCAGCAACCTAATGTACATAAAAAATACATACAGTAAAAATACAAGAAAAAGTGCTAAGCCTAAGCATAGTACTTCTTCAGGTAGAGCCCATTTCTAGGCTCAGGCAGCTTGTTCCCATCAAAATAAACTAACTCATATGCACCCTTACTTAATACCTTCGACACAACATAAGGTCCTAACCACATTGCCTTGAATTTTCCTGCCCCCAAGGGTTCTTTGTCTTGGTCCCAAAGCAAGACAAGTTCCCCTTCAGAGAAAACCCTAGGTTTGACCGATTTATCATACTGAGTTTTGACCCTATTTTTATCAGTCTGATTAGCAATCAGCGCATCTTTACGCCGTTCATCAAGGTATTCTAAATGTACCAGACGTTCTTCAATCTCATTTGTATCAAGTAACACATGAATGGCTATCTTTAAAGACGGGATTTCACATTCAATCGAAGTAACTGCTTCCACCCCATGAATGAGTTGGAAAGGGGAGAAACCCGTAGCAGTCTTTACGTTAGTTTGGTAGGACCAAAGAGCAGGATATAACATGATGTGCCAGTTATAACGGGCTGCATCAATTGCACGTTTAAGGATATTTTTTAAAGTCTTGTTGACAGCCTCAACTTGACCGTTTTCTTGCGGATAGTATGGAGAATAATGTTCTTGTCTGAATCCGAGCATGGTGGTCAGTTTCGTCATCATGTTATTCTGAAAATGACTACCATGGTCAGTGACAATCACTTTGGGTATACCAAACCGTGCTTTAATCTGATTGAATACAAAGAAAGTTGTTGTTTCCCCATCGGTCTTAAAAGTAGGCATTGCCTCTACCCATTTCGTAAGATAGTCAACAGCGACAATGATGTATTTATGCCCCCCAGCCGAGGCTGGGTTGCATGTCACGTAATCAATCCCCCATTTCATAAAGGGGCCTACCAAGACAACAGGAAATAACGGAGTAGGATGTGACCGCATCTTCCTAGTGTAAAGATGACACGAATGACAGCGTTTCACTGCTTCCACACAATTTTTAAAGATTGTGGGCCAGAAATAACTAGCACGTAATATCTTCTGGGCCATTGCTAACCCAGATAAATGACCCCCACACGCTCCGCTATGGGAATCATTTAGGACAAACTCTGCTTCCTCATGAGTAAGGCAACGACGCAAAATGGAATCTACCCCTCGTCGATATAATGTATCTCCTATAATGAGGTAGTTCTTGGCATGAAGGCGTAACTTTCGTCATTCCTCCCTTGAGGTCGAAGCTGTAGGGTACTTCAAATTCTGGAGATATATAAGAATATCTCCGTACCAAGGATCAGAGGTGGATATGAGGAAGATGTGCTCATCTAGGAATGAGTCATCTTCAACCACTACATCTTCTTTAGTAGGAAATTCTGCTATAAGTTTAGCAAAAACTAAGGACTTCTTAGACTTAGCGGACTGGAAATCGAAGTCAAACTCTTGGAGAATGACTATCCATTTGTTAAATTTCCCCCCAACAATCTGTCGAGATAAAACATATTGGAACGGATTCACATCCGCCACTACCATGGTGGTCCTCAGTAAAATGTAGTGACATAACCTCTACACAGCATAAACAACTGCTAAGGCTAATTTCTCAATGTGGGAGTATCTAAGTTCAGGTCCGAACAAAGCACGGCTAAGATAATAAACGACATGCTCTACAAGCTTATCATCCTCCTCGACTAGTACTACCCCAATGGTCGAATTCGACGCAGCCAGATATAATATAAAATCCCTAGAATAATCTGGTGGACGTAATAAGGGTGCCGACAACAAAGCTTTTTTCAATGCCTCGAATGCAAGTTGTGCGGTTTCATCCCATACAAATGGGGTGTCCTGTTTGAGCAGGCGCATGAAAACCTTAGTGATATTGGCATAATTAACAATAAAACGTCGAAGAAAATTAGACTTTCCTTGCAGGCTTTGAAGTTCTCTGAGAGAACGAGGAGGAGACAAATTTACAATAGCCTCAACTTTCAAAGCATCCACTTGGATGCCTCTACTAGAGACTATGAATCCGAGTAATCTTCCTGACTCGACGCAGAATACACACTTGTGGGGATTCAAGTGGATTTTATAATATCTGCATCTTTCAAATATCAACCGTAAATGATCTGGATGTTGGATCCTCTTACGAGAATGAGTGGGTAGATAATCAAGGTATGGTTCGATAATGGCTTTAATGTCATGAAAAGCAAAGTTCATAGCCCGTTGAAAGGTTTCCCCAACATTTTTCAATCCAAAGGGCATTTTCTTATACGTGAAGGTAGCCCAAGGACAAATGAAAGTAGTTTTGTGTTGGACTTCCATTTTTATTTGAATTTGATTATATCCAGAGAAACCATCCATAAACGAAAACACCTCACTTCCCGCACATGCATCTATGATCTGGTCTATAAATGGTGTGGGATAGTTGTCCTTAGGACAGGATTTATTGAGGTCTCTAAATTCTGTACAAATGTGGATAGTCCCTTGCTTCTTATCAATAGGAACAGGGTTGGATACCCATTTAGTCAAAGCTATGGGATATATAAAACCAGCCTTCAACAGCTTTTCAACTTCATCTTTCACAGCCGCAGCTTTGCGTGGGTTCACAGGTCTTAATTTTTGTCGAACTGGCTTGGCATCAGGATATGTTCGGATTTCATGTTCAACAATCGATGGATCTATGCCTAGCATCTCCTCATATGACCAGGCAAAGACATCGTAGAATTCCTTAAAAAGGGCAGTATAGATAGCAATCTCCTCAGAAGAGCAGTTTGCACCTATATATGTTTTCCACGACATCAGGGTTCATAGAGATGTTAATAGGTATAGTAGCGGAAATATTTGCCATATTCCCCTCGGTAAACATTCCTTCCCTAGGCAAAGGGTTGATAGGTATATCAACATCTTCTGACAGTCTCAAACGAAACTCTTGGTTTTCTATTCTACTTAGTTCTAGAAGAAAATAGGATCGATGATGAAGATCCTCACAAATCTTATCACGTCCACTCATGGCTTCCAGAATAGCTTCATCAGAAGGTAAAACCATGTCTAAACAATCTATAGAATGCGAAGAGTTTTCTTCCCATAAAGGCAAATAGACTTCTTCCAGATCATCCGATACTATTAGAGGATCTGGAATGGGATCAACAGTGGCTTGAGTGATAGCTTGATAAGAAACCTCCATTGCCGATAGGGGCACTTCCGGTTCATGGGGGGTTGGGAGAACCCAAGGATCAGTCCTATCGACAACCATAGTGATGGACTTCCCCACACTAGTAGAACCAATATAATTAACCGGGGCTGGAAGATCAAATGTGCCCATCAGTGATGTGTACATTCCATCCCCCAAGCTCTTTGTAGCAGGTTTTACCTAATCAACCAATGGCATAGCGGACTCATTAGATTCTAAACGACCTTTTTGTGTAAAATCAAGTTGGTCAATAGTAACCAACTTTCCCTCATGTGGAAAAACCACTACACGAAAGACGACCGACACAATAGCGGACATCGCATAAGTCTAGTTCCTTCCCAGAAGAAAATTGTAGTCCAAAGGAGCATCAATCACTTCTACTTCAATAGACACTGCTTTTCCTGCCAACTTAATTTCAAAAGCTGGCAGGATACCATGCGAACAGAAGGATCTTCCATCAAAAGCAGTAAGCAAAGTGTTTGATGGTACTAGATTTGGGGATCCAAGAGCTTTCCAATAGGTCAAGGACATAACACATGTAGAGGCCCCCTCATCAACAACTGCCCTTCCAATGGTCTTACCACCATGGATGACATCTATTGATAGGGCTACATGCTAAGGCAGGTGAATTTTAACATCAGATAAATGAAATTTCACCATGAGACTCGAAGAGTCCATGCTACCTAAAGCTGCTAAGAGGGCATCCTACTGAGTGGGACAACTCTGTAACACCTCTAAAGCTAACATTGCACATGGGGTTTGAGATAAATCTTCAACCACGGAGTAGTTCGAAGTAGCCCTAGCATTAGGGTTATGCAAGGTCTTCTTGAAGACACCTTTCGGTATCTTCAGCATAATTTCAGCGGGCTTCTCTATTATGAGAGGGTTAGAAGTTTCACCTACAGCTTTACCCTTATCAAGAGTCTCTTTCTCATAATTTTTGTTCCTTGTCTGCAACAAAGTCGAAGATCGAACCGTGTTGATATAGTTTGGGTCAGGGGCAGTTGGAGTGCCCCTTGCTACGTTAGAAGCTGAAGTAGAGTTCTATCCTTGGGGAAAAGGATCCTTCAGGACAGTCGGTTGTTGAGCTTTAAGCAGCTTCTGGGCTTGATCCATAAGGGGACAAAGGTGAGTAAGGTGGTCCTCTTGGCACAACTTACAAGGGAATTTGACCTTCTTCTTTTCTTTCTTGCCCCCATCAGCATTGCTTGCGGGATTTTGCTTGTTTTGGTTTCCCTCTCCCTTCTTACCTTTCTTTTTCTTCCCGTCGGGCTACTTATTGGCCTTCTGAGAGGTTTGTGCAAAAAAAATTTCACTCTGGGGGGAGGGGGCAGCCTTTGCTGCCTCTGCCGTAGACTATTTGACGGACAACTGATGAATTTTCTTAGTCAAAGATTCTATGGTGGGAGAGTTAACGGACCCAACCACACCATTGGTATGGGGTCCAGGCTTAGGCTTCTTCATATTGTGCGAAGGCCTCGGTGCCTCAGGGATAATCTCATATAAGATCCCATATTGTGAATAAATCAAATCCAACTACTGGGCCCTAAGAATGGCTTATTCTTCATTCGTCACTCCTGAGGTGGATACGTCCTTAGAAATGTATGGCAATAGAGATTTAAGGAACCACTCTAAAAGGAACTCAAGAGGGATAGTGGCTTTTATAAGGCTCTTTCGCCTCCTCCACTCTTGGATGTGATCCGAGATGTGGGTAGCCTTGTTTTGCCTAAAAGTAGACAACAAGTCCGTTCTGAAATCATATCAGACCGAAAGTTGAAAGTGGCTAAGAAACGCACTAGCTAAGTCCCAGAAACTACTGAAAGCAGCAAAAGGCAATTCAATATACCACTTTGCCGCGGTACCTGTCAAGGTCCTCTGGAACAGCCTCAACCGAACTGAATCTTCATTCAGTGAATTTGAGAACACCATAAATGGAATGTGGTGGCATGAGCCCCAGAATCTTCACCAGTTTTTCCTTCGAACTTAGGGATGTCCGATGGCAATTTGGTGGGAATAGGTGGCCACAAGGGGTCATGCCTCACTGGGTCATTCATCAATTTTGAAAAATTTGGCAAGTTTAAGGTTGCCAAGAACGGAAGTTTGGGTCGAACTGGGGTACTAAATGTGCTAGCTTGGGGATTAGAGGGACCTGCCCCCGAATGCCCATGGGTAAAAGTGGGGTTGCCCCCTGCCACCGGTTGTGAAGTGGGAAGATTCCTCTGAAATGGATTCCATCCGTAAGCCATAGGATTGTGTGTGGGAGGTGTAGTATAAGAAGTTCAGGCTGTCCCCATAGAAACAGGGGTTTGAAAGATAGGAGACGAAATCCCTCCGCCGAACAACGAAAAGGGAGAGCTCGTGAACAGAACTAAAATGGGAGTTTAGAAACTTTTCCCATAAGAGGTGTTGTTTCCAAATTGTACTCCTACATAGGAAGGATATGGACCTACGTATGGACCAGATGGTGGAATATGCCCCCCATTCCAAGTAAATACTTGGACAAACGCCGAGGATCCTACCGGACCACTTTGGGTAGTATATGGAAAGGAAGAAGGAATAGTAGGTATACTGGGGATCCCAGTAACCATGTCACCAGAAGTATCTGCTAAGTTTGAGTGAACCGATGGCTGAAACACCTGGCTCACTGGAGTCAAAAGTTTAGAAGGTAGACTAGATCTAGGGGCACTTACCTTGGGAGGTAGTACCCTTCAACCAGAATGACTGAGGTGAACACAAAAGGAATTTCTTCCACAGAAGACATGATCCTACCCATAGGGACACCTAATACATGTGAATCAAAAGGTCTAACCTAAACGATCATAGGATCGTTTAAATCATTCAAGGGGGTGTTAAAGTTTTTTGCAAACTTGTCAATCTACAATTCTTCTATCTCAACTGTATCAAGATCAAAACGGTTAGCTATCAGTTTTGGTTCACCAAGAACTTCACTTATTCCTACTAGTTCAAATGAACCTTTTGTATCCAATATTCGCCTTTGGGGTGGAGGTGGAGGCTCCAATGTGACGAGAGGAGGAAGGTTTCTCAACCTTCTTGACCTTCTAAAAGGTTGGTCCTCCACGATTGAAAATTTAACAAATCACATCCTAAGGCCAACTAAACATAGGCAAAACCACAGAGCATACACTATAAAAAATCCTAAAGCCTCAAGCAATCAAACAAGGGTAAAAGATATACTTTCCCGAAGAAAGCTGAGGAATGATTACTTGGCGTCCTTGAAGTGGTTCTTAGGCACAAGCGGAGGAATCACCCAACCTCCCTCCTACACTTTCAACAAAAGTTACCTTCCAAGCCCGTTCAAGGTGAACCAGAAATAGCCTTCTGGTTTACCTAGGTATGAACCCTAAAAGACAAGAGACTAAAGGCTACCTTAGCTATACCAATAGTCTGGGGGGATAGTCGCAATCCTGACTCGTACGCATGGGCAGGGTAGCTGAGCCCAAAAATTTGTCTAGGACAGAATCCCCAGATGCGTAAAAGTCCTGATCTATGCTTTGACAAGGATTCAGAGGGTTATCTCCTCTATCCAAGCCTCCACGTGGCCTCGTGCTTGACTCCCGTTTGAGAGGAGCTTCCCAGATACAGTCGATAAAGTCAAGGATTTACCTAAAGAAAGGTCCACTACGTCTGAGTTTTATAACTTGCGGGAAGTTTACACTTCCTAACCCACAAGTCTAGCCTAAGCTAGTAGGTGAAAGGCCCCTAAAAACAAAAATTACTAGTAAATTTTAATTATGCGTTCATTTTAAAGGGCTATTTCTTACTCATAAAAAAATGGAGTGATATACTTATGGTGGTTTTGACTCAATAAGAAGTAAATGAAAGTAAAGGTGTATTCAAAGAAAATAACCACTATTTAAAACAAACTTCTTTTTCTTTTTTACAAATATATATTGATGAATTAAATGCAAACGATAAAAGAAACTAAGCCTACGTTTTTTGTAGCTTTTGAGATTAATATTTTTAAGCTGAAATAAACACTACTTATGCAAAAGCAAAATGCAAAAGCTTGACAATGTTTTCTTTTCACTTTTAAAAAAACTCAAACTCTACTATGCACCTAAAATGCACTATACTTGAGTAAACTTGGAATTAATGAACTGTATAAAACCAACAAACTGAAGTAAAGCAGGCTGACAGAACCAAGAAACAACCAACAAAGGCAGACTAGGAACCCTAGATTGGGTGCACACAATGACAAAAATCACTGTAGACTTATAAAGGCAAGTGACAAACCAACCAATATCGAAAGACAGACTGGAATAACAACGCCCAAGACCCTGATCACTGAGCTGGACAAAGACACTTCAACCTATAACCCAAACAACCCAAGCTAATTCAGCATGTAAACAGAAAATAATCCAAGCAAAAGAGACTCAAGGGCTTTCGAAAAAGCACAAAGTGTGATCACCAACAGGTCTTCAAATAGACATCACAGCATTTATAAAGAAAGTCCACACAGAAACAGGAAATACACACAGAGAGGGACAAGCAAACCTAATCCTAAAAAATTCCTATTTCCAGGCTTATACGTGACTATATAGAAGGGCAATCCGTTTGCTGTATGCAACTGTCCAGTAGAGCAACCCACAGATGCAGGCCTCTATACACGACTGTGCAGAAGAGCAACCCACGTATAGGTACAAAAATTTTCTCAAAAACTAAGAAAAATCCACAAGACTTTCAAACACTGTAACAAGGATGAACCGGGATAAAATACCACACACAGACTTCAAAGCGAAGACTGGTCAATGGTGACAGAAACAACCTACAGCAATCTGGGTTCCCCAGCGGAGTCGCCAGTTCTGTTGTACAGGAATAAACACCTTATAACCGAAGGTCTGGGGTTACCAACATACTAAATAAACTTGCATACAATTGACTCTAGAGTGCAGTAAAGGAAATAGGAGGATGGGAAAGACTCACCCGATACACGATGGTTGATCCTAGCTTGTCCTCTTCTGCTCTGCTTCTCCTCCAAAGCCTTCAGGGATGCTTTCTTCTTCACCTGTCAAGGATCAATCTTCCAAATACAAGATGATTCATATATATAAATAGGTTAGATAAATCATATATAGGATGCTGAAACATAAACATTTATCAAACCACAATACATGAGATACATTCAAGACACAATATGGAAGAAGGATTCTCTTTATTAACAATAATGGAAAGAGTTCAGATTACAACCCAATGCCTGAGACAAGGACTCCTCTGCAGCCAAAGGATTCTAAGTTCCACTGCTCGAAAGGCTTCTGTATGAACTCCACCAGCATAACTTTGCTCTCCAAGTGTATATCCAACACCCTCCCCAAGGCCTGTATTTATACTAGGTGAAATAAGGCAGTTTCGAAGGTTGAGGAGGTTGAGACAGTTAAGGAGATTAAGGTAAATGGCTTAACTAATCTCAAGTAATCGCGTGTTTTTATTTTTAATGTCAAAGATAGGTATATGCAGGTATCAAGACTAGAAACTCACGTATGATCCACGAGTTTCTCTAAAGGCAACCCGCAAATACATCTATACGCGACATGCAACAACCGAGACTCGTGTATCACACGCGAGTTGCATATATAGAGAGTTGCGTATATGACTTGACATAGAAAAAGCGTAAAAATAACCAGCTGGATGGATGATGAATGTAATTCATAATAATCCCATCTATAGTGTTTTGGGCAACCTTCAATCCATAGATGTCCTTTTGTGTGCCAACATGAGGGATGTCAGCACTCGGACAGAGAGGTGCCATTCAAGTGGATAACAGATGCCCCCTAAATAGAAACAACAAGGAATACATGTTGTTGGAAGCACACACATGTGTCTGGGATGGAATTGTTGAACCTCCATGTCAACAACGTGTGTGCATTGTTCTTCTCTGCATTAGAAAAGAAAATAGGAGTGTGTGCACATTGCTAGTGTGTGTTTGTTGCTAGTGCATGTGTGTCAACAACACACATGTGTTCCTCATAAAAGTAAAAATAAAAGATCCACCTGGTTGTTCATGATTAAACAACCATGCAATGGAAAATTGGCAGAGTATATGCTAATTGGGGACATATGCGGATATGATGGACCCCAATTCAATCATCTAAACCCACCATCCTTCCGGTAGAGAGGTAACTAACATTCTTTTATTATTATTTTTATTTATTGAATTTTTAAGAATGTCAAAATTGTAAAACAATGAATTTTTTTATTTTACAGACTATATAAACTACCTTCAATGGATGATATACCTGAAGAAGAACAAGAAGAAAAAAAACATTATCTTGGAATCCAAGGACAATGAATAAGCACAAGACAATGTTAATTTATAACCAACTCAAAACCCACTACAAAAACTCAACCAATACTTAGATCAATTAAGGAATTTGATTTAGGAATTAAGAAGCACAAGGGAACCATCCTAGTTCTCCCTTGCCACCTCATTGGATAGTATCATTTATTATGTTCACCATTTCCACTATCAACTAAATGATATGACCGAATATAGGCTACAACAAGAGAGTTTTATTCCACTAACCTTAGTTAAGAGAAAATCAAAGATTTGAATATTACCAAAGCCTATTTTTATAGTAGTTCACTGATCCCAAAACAATCCAACCTCTCAATGTCAGGAAGAGACATGTGTACTTGCACTGGTTCCATTTCTAGCCATGGAAAGAGAACTGGATGAAGAGGTGGTTCATGGTGTTTGATAAAGATCCCTATTATAATAGGGAGGTTCCTCCATATTTCCTTAGGAAACTATGGGTTGATTTTGTGCTCAGTTTACATGTCGACTACTTTGACATTACTGAGTTCTAGGGTGTTGGTATTCACTCTACCCAAGAATGAACTACTATTAGATGGAAACCTCTGAGAGGGCCACCTGTTCCTAGGTGTGATTCTAACACCCCTCACTAGCCACCTCAAATATCTCATAGACTGAATGATATCAATGAGATGATGAGACACACTACACACAGTTTACTTAGACATGTCACATTATGGGAATGTCTCGAGTAGACAGACACGATGATAATGAGAGAGACACATGTGTAGGGTATTTAGGATAGACTTAGGAGGGACCAAAGAATCATTGTAGCCAAGTTGGGATATTATGTTCGATGAGAAAATCGCCACATCGTTGTTCTCATTGGGGGCATACTTTCCATGTCCCAACATATGGGACCATCCATGGAAGTTATTTGGATTAGGATATAATTTTTTTTTAATTTATGTTCAATCAATGAGTAATTTACCTATGCAATAGATATTTTTTCAATGTAGGTAATTTTAAAGTATTTGCTTCTAAATTTTGGTATTTGAATGTAATTTTTTTCTATAGTTGAGATGACATCTTTGATGTGGGAGGGAATGTGTTCTCCCAATTGTAATACCCCATTTTTGACCTCATTGCATTTAAATAAATGATGTACATAATCATGGTGTGGAGCTAGGAAAAACACCCACCATCAATTTAGTATTTATGTTTCAGAAATTAAGGTGTGGTCGTTGGTATTTTCCTTTATGCTAGCTAAACATTATGTTAAAATTCCAATTTTTAATTAAAACCCATAGCCAGCTATGTCAACGCAACAAAATGAGACGAGGGCATGATTTTTCCTAAGGACGAGGAAGTGAGGGATTGGGAGAGTGGGGAAATTCAAATTGGGAAGAGCACCAATTCTGGAAAAACATTTTTTGAATTTCTTGGACAAGAAAACAACAAAAACAACCACATTTCCCTCATGCGGCAGAATTTCAACTTCCCTCACAATTTGGACTGAACAAAACATTTTTGGAAAACCAATTCTGCATTCACACAGTAGCCAGTAAGCAAAAAATGACTCTGAGTCTGAACCATCACGATTTTTCTCCTGTCCAAAGATATGTTCCCTTTCACGTTTTGGTTTTTCCTGTGTGTGTTTGTTCTATTCACATTTTCTCTAGTGGGTTAGTTGTTTTCCTGAATAGGAATGCCATAAATCTGATTTTGTGCCTTTGTTTTGAAAGATCGACAATGTTTTCGTTTTGGAATTTTTGTAGCAATCAGTCTGTGCTGTACATGAATAAACACCTTATAACCGAAGGTCTGGGGTTACCAACATACTCAATAAACTTGCAGACAATTGACTCTAGAGTGCAGTAAAGGAAATAGGAGGATGGGAAAGACTCACTCGATACACGACGGTTGATCCTAGCTTGTCCTCTTCCGCTCTGCTTCTCCTCCAAAGCCTTCAGGGATGCTTTCTCCTTCACCTGTCAAGGATCAATCTTCCAAATACAAGATGTTTCATATATATAAACAGGTTAGATAAATCATATACAAGATGCTGAAACATAAAAATTTATCAAACCACAATACATGAGATACATTCAAGACACAATATGGAAGAAGGATTCTATTTATTAACAATAATGGAAAGAGTTCAGATTACAACCCAACGCCTGAGACAAGGACTCCTCTGCAGCCAAAGGATTCTGAGTTCCAATGCTCCAAATACTTCTGTATAAACTCCACCAGCATAACTTTTCTCTCCAAGTGTATATCCAATACCCTCCCCAGGGCCTGTATTTATACTAGGTGAAATAAGGCAGTTTCGAAGGTTGAGGAGGTTGAGACAGTTAAGGAGATTAAGGTAAATGGCTTAACTAATCTCAAGTAATCACGTGTTTTTATTTTTAATGTCAAATATAGGTATACGTGGGTATCAAGACTAGCAACTCGCGTATGATCCGCGAGTTTCTCTAAAGGAAACCCACGTATACATCTGTACGCAACATGCAACAACCGAGACTCGTGTATGACACGCGAGTTGCATATATAGAGAGTTGCGTATATGAATTGACATAGCAAAAGGGTAAAAATAACCAGCTGGATGGATGATGAATGTAATTCATAATAAGCCCATCTATAGTGTTTTGGGAAACCCTCAATCCATATATGTCCTTTTGTGTGCCAACATGAGGGATGTCAGCACTCAGACGAAGAGGTGCCATTCAAGTGGATAACAGTCTGGCACCGACAATGTTCAGAAATTGTAAATTTCTATGTGTGTTTGTAATCCATGGCATCTGCTACATTTAACAAATCCTAGGACTGAGATCCCTGTGTGTGCATCCATGTTTTCCATTTAAATTGATTAAAGGAATGGAAATAGAGTCTTGACTTGATTGATAAACCTGGTGTGTGAAAAAACCTCACATACCAATCTAGAAGGTTGGTTTTCTTCCTTGCATGCCTTGAATAGCACTAGAAGGGAAGGCATGGCCTGAGGGACTGTGTAGCAGAGAAGGGAATGCTTCCTTGTGTTGGGTGTGTAATTGTTTATAAATCAAGCTAGATCCGGTGTGGGTGTTCATAGCTCTAGGGTTGAGCTAACTAACTTAGCAGTTAGTCTTTCCACCACCTTGACATCCTGATAAACCCAACTGGAAGGATGGCTTGGATGGTATCCTGATAAATACATATGTTGGCTTGGTTATGTCTCATGTGATTTTGGCTAAGTGTAAACCACATCCTATGTAAGTATGATAAACCCAATTGTGTTCGCTTGACTGAGTTTTAATTGTATCCTTGGCTATGGGTGAAGCGTGTTAGTGTTCCTTATTCGTTGGGGAAGATCATGCCCAGCTCAGGAGTGGCAGTGTTGCTGATAGATTAAAGAGCACATTGTCCTATGGTTGGGTGGAACATTACAGCGACATAGTTGGTTGTGGGATAGGTTCTATTCAAGATGAGTGTTCTTGTATATGTTATTCTCTGTAGTTGTATTCTTGTATTGTAAATTGCTTGATGGAATGTGATGAGCATGTTGATGTGTTGAAATGATGCATTGTTCCTTTGAATAACTGCAAGTATAGGCATCTATGTATGTTTTCATCAATTCTTTTTGAACTAAGTTGCAGGGTATATTGGCCAGATCGGTAATGGCTTGAATGATCAGATCGATCCAAAACTTCAGCAAAAAAAAGTTGGGTTTCTTGCTAGAAATGTCCATTTACGTAGTCTACGGGATGCGGGATGTGAGGTGCAGAATGACGGTTCGCAGATCGTGGTTTCCGCATATTTTTCCCTTTCGCAACTTGCGGGATGCGGAATGACGATTCATAGACCATGGTTTCTGCAATTCTTCCTTTCCACAAATTGTAGGATGCGGGATGCGAGATCACGGTGTCGCGATTTCCACATTTCCCAGCCCCGCAAGTTCAGGTTTCCACACCGTCGATCTTCATGGGATGATTGTTCATCGTTGATCTATTTTCGATGCTGGATGCAGGATGCGGGTTGTAGGAAATGAGATTTCTATTCTCATAACTTACGACCCCGCAATTCGGGCTATCCACGCCATTGATTTTTTCGAGTGGATTATGAACCATCGATTGGTTCCAGTCTGCGGGACCATTTGGGATCGTTGATTTCCATCGCGTTTTCTCTCCACTGTTCGATCTGCTCTGAGGTATTTCCCTACAGATTGTCAAGTTGATCAATGGAAGATGGGAGGGAGCATGATAGTTTTGGAAATATCGAGAAGTGGTTCACGACCATGCCCTATTTTTCGATGAACGGTCGAAGTTCTTGATGAAATTTGAATTCCGCATGATAATGGGGTATGGGTACGTGACATCGTGGTATCATAGCTATAGGTTGCAGCATTAGGCCTATATGGGCTGGGAATAAATCAAGAGTATCCTCTGATACCAACTTGCAGTTCACTACAGTGTGATATCAAAGCTACGGGTTGTAGCGTTGGGCCTGGGTGGGCTAAAAATAAGTCAAGAGTATCTTCTGATGCCAACTTGTAGTACACTATAGTGTGTACTACAGCATGGTGTCAGAGCTGCAGGTTGCAGCGTTGGGCTTGGATGGGTCTGAAATCAGTTCACCAAGCTGTCGGTTGCAGCATTGGGCCTAGATAGGTCAGGTGACAATAAGTAAAATGGTTTTGATTTTGAATCACTGTGTATCTAACAAATGGTGTTGATAACACATTTTGCAGAGTCATAGTACATTTTGGAAAAGTGGGTTGTTGGCTTAGCCATCAGAAACTATGACAGATATGAGGCACGGGGTTCCTACGAGAGTGCATAAGACACTAAGGGGGAAAACGTCTAAGCCGAACATGATGATATAGAATCTAATGGGAGAATATTGCAAGAGACTCCCCCATATTTTGTAGCCACCATGAGAAGCCTAATGGTGGAGATGCAAAGTTACAAGACAAATAATGAAAGATTGGTTAAGGCTCAGGAGGATCAGAATTAGTTGAATGCAGCCATGCTGCAAAGTTTGACAGATATTCAGAGAAAGATGAACTCCGAGGAAGGAACAGAAAAACCAAAAGGGAGTAAGAACACTACTAGAAGGAGGAAGAGATCACCTAGTGAGTCATATGACTCTGAAGGGTCCACTGGAGATTCAATTTTTTCTTCTCACAAGAATCATAGAAAGAGGCGCTACTAGAACCACTCATGAGATGAATTTAAGAAGGCAAGGCCTCCTACCTTTAATGGTGAGATAAAGACTGATCAAGAAGCTGAAGCTTGGCTTCTTGGGATGAGAAAATATTTCCAACTCCAAGACTATTCTGGGAATATGAAAGCTAGAGTATCCATTTTCAATTTGACCAGAAGAGCATCCATATGATGGGAGCATTTCAGGAAAGTAAAGAAGATCGGTGAAAGGAAGATTGCGTGGAAATAGTTCTGGAAGTATTTCAAGGAGAAGTACCTCTCTGACAGGTACTATGATGATAATATCAAAGGGTTCCATGAGCTAATATTGGGACAGCAGACTATGGAAGAGTATGACAATAATTTTTTGGAGTTATTGAGGTATGTCAGGTACATAAAATATGAGAAGGTAAAGATCCAGCATTTTCTGAGTGGATTGCCTCAGTCCTACAAAGACCGAATTGAGTTCTATGAACCTATAACTATGGAAGAAGCAATAATAAAATATAAGTATTGCTACGAGAAAAGTAAGAACAAATCGGATCACCAGAAAACATGGAAGAACAAGATGAGTGAGAAGCCAGATCAGAGGAAGAAAGGTTACAAACCTTCGAACTTCAGGAACCAGCAGAAGCAACCATCCCAAGCTGAAAAGAAGCCAACTAGAGTGACGGGAGAGAAGCCAAAAGATACACAGTAGAATAGAGGACCACTCCAATGTTGGAAATGTTGAGGACCCCACATGCGTAGGTACTGTCCACTTGAGAATGAGAATGCAAGGCCAACGTACAATATTGAACAGGCAAAAACAGTAGGACAAGTGGCAAAGGTTGTACCTAGAATTTATGCAGCACTGGAAGACCGCCATGTAGATCACCAGTTAACAGTGGTTGAAGTTGAAGGTAATATTGTTGAGAAATCTATTTCTATTTTGATTGACCCTGGTTCTACTCACAGTTATATTGCTCCTAGAGTAGTGGAGGTTTGTGCTCTTAGGAAGGTAAAGCATAGAAATTCTTGGTTAGTTCAATTAGCCACTGGAACTAAGAGAAAAGTTAATGAAGTGGTGGAGAAATGTCCATTGGTGATGAATGGATTGATCACTTGTGTAGATCTGAATGTTCTACCACTTGGTTCCTATGATGTTCTCATTGGAATGGATTGGTTAGAAGCTCACAGAGTGAATCTTGACTATTATAATAAGACTTTTAAATGCATGGATGAAGAAGGGAAACCAATAGTTGTACGAGGCATTCCAAAGTTAATCTCCATGAGGCACTTTTCAACAATCACTAGTACAAAATGAGGAATTAGCTACTAGGTGACTAGAAATTCTAGTCACCACAGGTTTTTCAAGTGATTTACTACTAAATATGAGCAATTTTGATTGACCCAACAATAAATGACTAAAATTAATGACTAATTTAGTCACCAGTTAACAAATATGACTAGATAATAAGTGACAGAGTTATAAATGACTAACATAAACGACCAATTTAGTCACGGAATAAAAAATGACTAGATAGAAGAATATGAATTAGTCATTTATGTTAGTCAATTTTAAATGTGTCATGAAAAATTGCAATTGTGACAATGAGGTTTTACAATTTAGTACCATATCGATACCTAGAAGCATCATAGTTAGTTGTTAATGTAATCATTTCTTCTGCATCGTCGTGTTCTAGGTGGGTGAAATGAATGACATGTCCATATCTAGTTTCATCATTTTTCCTCCATATGACCTGTATGATTCACTCTCCAAGTTGTGTCTTATACATTGTTGTGTTGTGGTCAAGTCAATTCTTAGCATGTTGCCGTTCATTTTCTATTCCATCGTAATTCTAAGGGGTCAGTGTCATGTCATTTGGTTTGTCGCAATCATTGGGTCCAAATCTCACTTCTCCAAACCCATCTCTGTGTGACCATTTCAGCACTTCGTTGAAGTTTCGACAAGCAAAGGCATATTGCATCATTTCAATTTAAATTTGTCAATTTCACATCCATTGATAAAATTGTCACTCATGCCATTGTCGATTTTCTTGCTCCACCTATGGTCAAAAAATTAAAAATGTTACGTTAGGTAACTCCTTCCAAAAAACCACTCCCAACCTCATTTTTCTATAAAAAAAAAGAATCCTCCTTTTGTGCATTATAGTTTGTTTTTCTAAGAATCCCTTTTCCAAAGACTTATCCTTATCAATTTATTAATACCCAAAAAAGGATATAATATTTATTTTATTTTTCCCCAAAAATTAAAATAAAATAAAAAATTATCCATTCACTAAAAGAAGTTTAATTTTAAATCCCCTTATGGCCCTTATAAATCCATTTCCCTTCCTTTAAATATAACACAAAAATAGTCCTCTATTCATTTTTCCTAAATCTAATCTTCCCTTATATCCCAAGTGAAAAAACTAATAAAAAAAATCTTTTAAATATTATTTAGTGTTAATACCCACTCTCCCGCTTTGGTGAAAGAAAAATTACCCTTATATCCCTAGTGAAAACACTAATAAAAATAATCTTTTAAATATAATTTAGTGTTAATACCCACTCTCCCGCTTTGGTGAAAGAAAAATTAGGGAGAGGAATTGGAAAAAAAATTTGGGAGAAAATTTTGGAGGAAAATAAATTGGGGAAGTTTTGGGTAATGTTAATCTAGATTCCAGTGAAGCCGAGGGTTTTTCACACAGGGTCTTCATTTGTTGACCAATATCCTATCACGTTAGTTCATATTGCGGGTTTTAAAATTATCAAAAATTGAACCAATATATTGCAGGTATTGGGGGGGATGAGGGGTTTAAGGTGGGGGTGGGTAGGGTGGTTTATAAGGATTGAGGTATAAAAATGGGTGGAGAGGAGGTTTTAAGTATTGGAAGGGGGTTTCAACAAAAATAATTTGGGTCCATATCTCTAGAAATTAAGGGTATTCTTTAATATCCCATGATCGCACATGCTATGTGACATGTTCACTAAGTGAAGTCCCCGTGGTTTTTCATTTCCAGCATCCTCTCTGAACACAATCCATATTTATACTAATATTACATTACCTCCATTTTCATCCCTCTGATCTCAACAACTAGTATGTATTCAATATTGACCAGGTAAATTCGAATTCTGATTATTATTTTTATATGTAATCTTTAATGATCTTGAAACTACTTGATATTTAGTTTATCTGTGATCTTTTCTTGTAGGGTTTCTCGCAAGCGAAAAGACAATAACATGTTTAAAAGGGGTTACCTGTCCTGAGTTATGAGCAAGGTAATAATTTTTCCGTTTTATTCAGATTTGTAAGAAAATGTTTCAGTTTATGTTCATGGCAGGGTTCAACGTTCGATTTATGATTTGTAAGAAAATATTTCAATTTATGTTCATGACAGGGTTCGATTTGTAAGAAAATATTTCATTTTATGTTCTCCCAACGAGTTTATTTTTTCTGATATTCTTAGTTTGAGGGATAAACTAAGTGGTTTTGTTAATAATCTCTATTGGATTCTTTTTTTGGTTAATTCCCTAGCATGGGAATAGGAGGGATAAGCAGGGTACCTAGATGCATTTTGGTACTTATACAGTGCTATAGTCTGGGCAGGGTGTTTCCTTGGTCAAAGTAAAAAGATTGTTTTTTTGCATATGTGATTCATGCTTTCAATTGTTTGATTTTGAATAATCTCGATCCTTTCTCGTTCATCCAATTGACTGTAAGGTAAAATATGCGATTTTGTGGATTGATTGCAAGAGTTGAGCTTGGAAGTAAGCCAGTTCAGTTGGAAAAGGTAAGGTCAATTTATTAATATACTCTACTAGTTGATAGAATACCAACTTATCATGAACACTATTAAAACATTTCCTAAAATCCCCTTTAATAAAAAATCTCACCCCTGTCCAATTCTGTATTTTATGGAACAACATATGGGTTTTCACCACTTCCTGAAACTGAATGAAACAGAGAGAAATATTGGATCATATATTTGTTCTATGATTGAGGCCATTGATCTGTGCACTATTCAGCCTATGGGAGAGGGAATAGTAAGTTGTCGTTTAGAAGACTTTATTTTATATACAAGAATGTGTTTCATACTTGTGAAGTGGAAGGATCCATCTAACAAAGAATGAGAGATCTCGACCAACCATTGGTGGGATTGGTTAGAGTGAGTACCCCTGGTAGAGATTTTAGCTCCTCATATGATACAATTAGATTGGTTTTATCGGCGAATTAAGGCATGAGATTGGTATATTTACCTTCTGAATTAACTCTAAAGTTCTCTTGGTACATGAATGGTTTAAATATCAATAATTGTGAATTTCTCTTCGAATTCATTATTGATCTATGTTATTTATGTGGCTCTAAATTACAATTGTGTAGTACCCAAGATTGTCATTGTAAATAATATGAATTGCCGAAAAATGGTGTAACTTTGTTGCCGTGTTCCAATGGCATGAAGCCTGATTTTTCGCCTTCAAAACCTTGTTCTCCTAGTCCAGCTACAGAACATACTATAACGCTGACAAAGTCTAAGAAGAAGAAAATCAGTGTGGATAATGGTGATGCTACTAAAAATCACCGTTGTCCACCATTGAAAATCATTGTGGACAATTTATTCATCTTTCAAATGGTTAACTTGAATAGATTGTAAATTTATAGCCAGGAATCAGTAGAAGTCATTATATTATATTTATTCCTAAAAGTTTGTTTCCAAAATTATGGTTGAGAGTGTCCCTATTCTTTGCTGTTACAAGAAGTGACACTCAATTTGAATTCTAGAACCAACACTAGAAAATGCAGGTTTCATATTCAGGCAATTGCAAATTCAGGCAAGTTAGGGAAGAGACTAGTCCACTCTTAGTAGAGAACTAATATGCTTGTGTGCAAGCTAAAAGGATAGAAATCTATGTTTATCAACTCTAATTATACCCTAGGTCCCCAAACCTTCAAACCATATATAAAATAATATTATTAATGTCCCTGGAAGAGTAATTGGCACCTGGGACTAAAGGAAGTGATCCTAACGTATTGCCAACGGTAATCATGTTTTAGGGCTTGATGCACATTGCTTTTGGAAATGCATGAGAATTGCAGGAACATAAAATTATAGTAATAGGGATGCTGGAGCATCAGGTAATGCTAGAAAAACACTCAAATTCCTTCTTAGGCTCGAGAGTGGGAAGCTGGTGAAACGTTTATGTGTGATAAGGTAAAATGGATTCTGGGAGGATCAAATCCCTTGACTAGTTATTTCATTGATATGCATGCTTCCATGGTAAGGAGAGAGCATATACCGATCTTGAATCCATTTATTTTCCTTTATCCTATACCCTAGGATTCATGCCAAATAGGAAGCAAAAGAAATATTATAACCGTAATGAGAAGTATAATGAACACCATATATGATAGGTAAGATGAAATGATAAGCTTAACTGGGAGCTATATAAATCTTTGTAATATGTAAGGTAATCAATCATAGTAGTTACGCATAATCAGTAACTAATGACCACTGTGGTTCTAATGAGAAGATAGCAATTAAACAAAAGGTCAAATTAAAGAAGTTGAGCAGAAAGAAGATATTGAAGTTTGGAAGGAAGTGATTGTAATCTAGGAGATTTATTTGCTAGGGTGTTTTGATGTTTATGGTTAGACTGATGCTTCTTATTCAAACAGTTGGGATATCATCAATAGTGGGCAACTTAGAGATTATGAAACTGTAGTTTCTCTAGAAGAAAGTCTCCTTCTAGTATATAATGTATGATTATGGGATTTGTAAATTAATTGGGTTATATACAATTGTACTAGAAGACCAGCTTAGGATATGATTATGTTACATTCCTTTACCCTTGTAATGGTCTATACTCTATACTACTAAAATCCTTTATTTTACAACATCGATTAAAAAAATTGAAAGAGGAGAAGACCAGCACAAATATTTTCCCATGAAATCAACTGATAAGTTTAGTCAAAAGGCTCATAATTTGTATAGTAGGATGATTTTCATTTCTTTGATCTAGTTTATCTTTGATGGGAATATTGTGAGTTTTCCTCATTTAAAGTGTGCTTTTTATCATGTGAGTAGTAATTTATATGAATCTCCATAAGTGAGACCTGATTGTAATCATCCTGTGTGGTCTGTATGGGGTTTTAGTACATTGATTGTTATTTTATAATTTCATGTCTTGTTAATTGAACATAAACTGAAAGAATTAAAAATCTATATAATTTTTTAGAGGCAAGAAATATGTTCTGAGCAGTTTTATTTTAATGAATACCGTACTCATAGATCTCAAGAGGAAGGTGGTATGTTGAGGCCTGGTGGCTAAATTGATACTCAAATATATGAAATGATTACTGATGTTGCATTTATTTATTTGGTAGGTTGGTGCAGCGAATGAATATCTACAGAATATAACCATTCCTTCTCTTATTGTGAAACAATTTGATGACAAACTGAAAGTAGTTACCAACAAGGGTGATATGGTTAATATTAATTTAGACTGGAGGGAGTCTGTTCCTCACCCAGATGACCGGGTGGAGTATGAGTTATGGACAAATAGCAATGATGAATGCGGGGCAAAGTGTGACACCCAACTGGACTTTGGAAAGAATTTTAAAAGAGTTGCTCAAATTCTTGTATCTTCCATGATTAATGCATTGAGCCTTGCACTGCTTACATACAACAAAATGCTTGGGGACAGTACTGGAGAAATTCAAGAAGGAATTTCTATATTTTGGGCACAGTTTTCAAGATGGAGAAATTTTATCAGAGCTTCAGATAAGTCGGTTTTTTATGCTGAGTTTCATTCTGTTGATGTACTGTCAATGAATTTTGAAGAAATAATAAAAGCACTCTCTCTCTCACAGGTTTTCCCCTTAGAATGTTTTTCCTAAATCAATTTGAGTCTGAAAATTTCAAATGTGTGATTGATTTTTTAATCATGCTCTCAGTAATTTGGTTGAGTTATCATGTGCTTTTTATTCAAAACTGTTTATGAGATAAATTTAATTTGCAGCTATTAATTGTTGAATGAGATTGTGTATTAAACAATGATAATCTTAGTTTAACTTGAATCCTGTTTGAGAAGTGAAATTCTACGTCTCTTTCCTTTTGTAAGTTGAGTTTTGGTTTGTGGCTGATTAATCCATGATTCTTAGTTACTAACTCAGATTTTGGTTTGCAAGTTAAAGGAACCAAGGGCTTCAAGTGAGCCCTAGCTTGTGGAGGAAGTTTTCCAAATAAACTTTCAAACCCAATTTCTAAAGAGAATGGGGTGAATTCATCCACTCTTCAAGAACACAAGTGTCCAAAACGCTCTCTATTTCACTTCTTGTCCACTAGTTACTCTTTTTTTTGCTGCTTTCAATTGTTTGTGTTTGCGTGCATGTGAATTTTGTAGCTTCTTAATGGTTGGAAGTTGTTTGTTTTTCGTAGTTTTCTTTGTCATTAAAAATATTTATTTAAAGACTCCAAAATCACCTTAGGATAGGCACTAGAACCTCTAATTGTCAAACTTAGCCACTTGGGTATTATTAAAAAACCATGAATGTGTTGTTTTCTTTCTGGTTGGTTTAGTTTTAGATCTAATTTTTATACCAGTAAATAGTTTAGTTCTAGAGTGCCTTTAAACTCAACCCAACTTCCAAATCTTATTAATAAACTTCATATCTAAGTTTAATAACGATAAATCTCTCCCAAATTCACTCATTAGGAGATGCTATCTTTTTCTTGGTACTTAATTAGCAAGACACTTGTTTCTTTTAAAGCCCTACACTTCATTATCAAATTGTCCCATTTCTCTGCATTGTTTAACTTTTAGGGAAGCCATCAATAACCGAGTCTAGTTATTATTGGGTGCCTTGTTCTTACCCGAGTAACCTGTGCATCCATTTCCATTTTCCATTGTTGCTTGTGTAACATTTGGAGTCTTTATGTCCATTAATTAAATCATAAGTTATACCTTGAAGCGAACCCCCCTAGGATACCACATTTTCCAACTTGTTAAGCTTCAAGATGCCATGTGCCTCTAGAAATCAGTCTTACTAGTACTGTGAGAAAACTGGTTCCACTGACAAGTATCTGGAAATGTTTGATAGGGTACACCTCCCATGGTTAGTCTGGGTCTGTTTTTAGTGGATCTAGAAAACCTAAAGAGATGGTTTCACCAGTTTGGCTACCGTTCGTCTCTACCAATGATGAGGCCGCTACATTGTGTGACAAGAGAACTATTTTAACCATGATGAACAATTCAAAGGCTTCAAGGATATTCCACTTTTTCTAGCATTGTAGTACTAAAATATATGCATGAATAGATTGCCAATAAAAATGGTCAGTTAATTGAGTAGGATATTGCCTATTCAGAAAGCTAACTAATTGTACCTTTAGCTTATAATGTCCACTAGAAATTTGATCTTCATGGAACGCTATCAATAATCAGCCACAATTCAAAAGTTCAGAAAATAGGAGAGACTCTGCAATTGTAAAATTATAGTAAGGTATTCTAATTTCTGGATTCCCTGTCTAAAATACTCTACCTGAAAGGTTTTGGTTTGTATAAATCACATAAAGGTCTATATCAGTGTGCTTTACAAGTTTATCTTTAATATGAAATTTTGTAGATTTGAACATTGAACAATTATGGTAATTGCAAAAATCGAGTCTGCAGGAGCTCAAGTTTGGCTTAAACATGGTAACAATTTTGTGTGTGTTGTATCATCTCTTCAAAATGACAAGACATATTCTTTCTCACCATCAATAGACAGTTCTGAAGGCATTGAGTAATCAGTATATGGAGAAAACGAGAAATCTAAAGTACCAAGTAGAGATCTGTCGTGTAGCATTTAGGCGCTCTTCCTCAGGATTTCAAAATTTTGACATTATTTTGAACTAAATAGATAGACATCCTAATAGATATAATATGAATCACTTACCAAGACTATGGACTTACCCCTTGGATACTTCAGAGTCTCATTCCTAAGATAGAAGTTAGTTTTGAAAAGATGAAAATAAAAGAATATGCCTTATCAATATAGTAATATACCCATGTTTTCCAGATTTTAGATCACAGAAGTGTTTCTTGACATGATGCACCCTCTCCCCTGGACCAAAAGTGAATGAAATGGACCTCCAAATGCAATAACAAAATCCCTACTTCAAATGAGGGAATGGTCTAGCATCTTCACGAGAATACCATTTTGGAAATACACCCGGTGGCAGAAATGTAGTCACCACCCACTTAAGGTTTTTAAAAAAGACTGTTATGAGTGAAAAAGAGCAGCTAGACTGCAATGATTGAAATATCATAATCATATGGTGTGGGATTCCAAGTCATGGTGAGAGTTTGGGCACCTAGAGTTTCACCCGCTTAAAATCAAAATCAAATAATTGACTATTCTCATAGGGTTTGTAGGGGAGATTACAATAAGTGTAGATGTAATTGCTAGCTTCCTGCCACGTTAGCAGAGATAAATTCATTATGTTCATCTTCCACATCATGCAGCATAAACATTGCATCAACCATAAAATTCTTGTTAGGAACATTCACTGCTTCTTTCATCTTTTTTTTTGTGTTTCTGGCTTTGAACTGTCCCCTACGACAAAAGCATATACCTTGTTATTTATAACGTGGTCTGCAACACATTCTCCCAATTCTATATTCATATGTGTTATACAGGAACCGAGCAAAGATCCCCACACTGCAACATTAGGTTTGACTGGCATTTTGTGGATAAACTTTTCTGCCTCGTCCAGGAGCCCACCACGGTAAAGAATGTCAACCATACACGAATAGTGATCCAATCTAGGTCTAATGTGATAATCATGACTCATGGAATCAAAGTATTGCTGACCCTCTATCACTAGCCCTGCATGGCAGCATGCAGAGAGAACACCAAGAAAAGTGGCATGGTTAGGTTTTGTGCCAAACTGTTGCATTTGTTGAAAGAGTTCAAGGGCTTCCTTACCATACCCATGAGTAGCATATCCTACAATCATAGAAGTCCATGATACCACATCTCATGTTAGCATTTTGTCAAACACTCTGCAAGCATCTTCTATTCTTCCACATTTGGCATACATGTTTATAAGAGAATTACCAACAAACATATTACAATGAAATCCACCTCTGATTATATCTTCATGGACCTCCTTGCCTGCATGGATAGTTGCCAAGTTGGCACAAGCTGGAAGTACACAGGAGAACACATCCGAGTCAAGATTCACACCTGTCAGCTTCATCTGTCCAAATAATTCCAGGGCCTTATCATACTATCCATCTTGTGTATAACCTGAAATCATCGTAGTCCATGAGACCACATTTCGAGTGTCCAGGTTTTTGAAGAGTTCTAGGGATTCATCAACACGTCCATTCTGCACAATCCAGCAACCAGTGTATTCCATGAAACTAAGCTCCGTTCAGGCATTTCTGTAAAAAATTTATGTGCTTCTTTTATACTCCCACATTTGGCATACATGTCCATAAGGGCACTCCCCACAAAAAGGTTGAACTGAAACCCGCTTCTAATTACATTTGCATTGATTTCCCTGCCCAAGTTCACAATTCCCAAGTTGGCGCATGCTGGCAGAATTCTTGTATAAGTGTCTGAGTTTATCTTAACATGAGCGAGTTGCATTTCCCTAAAGAACTTCAAGACCCCATTATAATCCCCGCTCTGTGTGTATCCCACAATCATGGCAGTCTAGAAGACTACATCTCATTCGGGTATTAGTTGAAAGAGCTCAACAGCCTCGCTAACATGCCCACTCTATGCATATCCATTCTCACTAAATCACTTGGTACTGTCCCCAAGCATTTACTGTAAGTAAGCAGTGCAAGGCTCAATGCATTAATCATGGAAGATACTGTGCACCTAATCCAGAACAGGATTTCAGTCGGGGGTAGGATGGTAAATATGTTGTACTTGAAAATCCCAGGCAATTGTGTGTCTTCAAAGTTGCAAATGAAAGTAATATACCTTGGGTTTCGTGGGATTAAGTCATTGATTTTCATATTAGGTGTCCGACGAAGGAGATAAAGTACAACAAGGAATGTGTAGAAAATTCTGATCTAGTATTTAGGTGTGTGTCTTTCTATTATTCACAGTAATTTTAAAGCAGCTCAAGACTTGCAAGTTATAACTACTCTGCTTTTAGTGAGTATTAGTTTGTATTATTGTAGAATATACCTAAAGGTGCAAGTGATCATTATTAGCTTATTGGTTCAATGGAAGCACATTTTTTGGCGAGGTTTGGATTTCAAGAAGATAGAAAAATGCATGGGGGATCCAACTACAGATGTCTGTCTTTAAACAAGAGCAAGATGCACAGGTTAGAATAGAATCTAGATGTATTCCATTTGTTACTTTCTATTTTATCTGAAAGTAGTGATCATAGAATCTTTTGCTATCATTTGATCCATATTGTTAAATCTTGTTGGTATGGTTTATGTTGTAAACATCTATGATGTGGCCATGCTGTCATTCATTCCCTTAGTATTATAGAGGTTGTGTGTTATTGAAAGTTCATGGTGCTATGATTTTCATAGGTTGGACATGGATCTCGAGGTGATGTCACTATTTTTCCCACACTTATTATTAACAACAGACAATATAGAAGTTGGCATCCTTTCTTCTTATACATTCTATCTTTTACAAATGCAAGAATAAAATGCGGCAAACTAACATCCTTCTAAATCTAATTGTAGGAAAAATGGACAAGGGGGTTGTCTTGAAGGCAATTTGTGCATGCTTTTAGGAAACTACTGATCCAATTTTTTGCTTGAGTGAAGGTGATTTTCTTTATGGGTGGATGAATTCTAGTTTCATAGCTATATACCTTGAATTTTCAGGAGTAAGGCATTTTAAAATCCATTATTAAATGCATGGAAGTAAATTTTTTTGCTTCCCAAACAAGATATGGAAACAAATGAATGTTTGAAAACTAACGATGGTTGCTGGCAAGATAAGAAGGCAAACATAACTGCCAGCAAGGTATACTGGATGCTTGAACCAAAGGATATAAATATGTTGTGTTTCTGTGGCAAGACTCACCTGAACCATTAAATTGTAGCATTAAGAATATGAATTGTTTGCTATTTTATTCACCAGTTAACCGTCCCCTTCTATCAACCTCTGGAAACTTGAGACCTCTAACAGTCTCACCATCAATTGGGTTTTGTTCCCCTCCACATCATCGACATGTGAAAGGTATAATACTTTCTTTTTGTTCTATTTTGATATTCAAAATTTATACTTGGTGAAGGTTACACTCTTAAGTTATTGTTTTCTTGATTGTTTTTAAAGGGCCTTTTTATTCAACAACTAACTGTCCCCTTATATTACCCTCAGGTTTCTTGAGTCCTCTAGTAGTCTCACCTTCAATCATGTTTCCTTACCCTCCAAATCATCGACATGTGAAATGTATACTTCCTTTATTTTATCATATCTTTGAGTATAATAGTAGTAAAATTTACTAAGCAATCAGTTTATTGCATTGTTAGGACCCTCTACTTCTCCTGCAAACATTGCCTTGTCTGAATCACCTCAGATGGCACAGAGGATACCTTTGGTGCCACCACCATTGGTATTTCCTTCCCCTCCACCTTCTCAAGGTATGGAAAGTACAAAATATATTTTGTTTTTCTTTGAACATTCATTATATTATTATGAGTTGAATTTCTCTGTGATTGTCATCATTTTAAATTTGCAAATAAATTTACTCCATGCATATAAGATCAGTCTAATTAGATTTCCCCTTATTCCTATGTATAAAGAATCAAGATACATTATGTGTGACTAACTTGATGCATTCTTTATATATATTGCAGCTCAATATCTTGGACTCAACCATTGAATTATACTCCCCTTGGTGCACCATGTGGTTGTGTAATTCCAATGTAAGTGGATCTTGAGCTTGGGGTGGCACTTTATATTTTTTTCCCATTGGTTTCAGAGCTGGCTGCAGAGATAGCAGTAGGAACTTTCTTGAAAAAAAGCCAAGTGAGGATAATGGGAGCAAATGTAGATACCCAAGATCAGGAAAAGACAATTGTGATTCTTGATTTGGAACCACTCGGAGAAAAATTTGACAATACAATTGCATTCTTTATTTTTGAGAGATTTTGGAGAAAGAAGGTTATCATTAATGGGACCCTTTTTGGCGACTATTAGGCAATCCTTGTCTCTTACCTAGGTACATAACCCTTTTGCAGAATTTGGCAAGATGATGTTAATTGTTGGAAATTTTATTCTCATATCAATGCATGCATTCTTTATGATGAGATTATTATTTATATCTATTCGATTTTTAGGGCTTCCCCCATCACCGACTTCTGCATTTTCAAATGCAAATATCAATGGCGAGCCTATAAATAGCAGTGGCCCTAGAAAACATTAGCCGCCATTGGTATTTCCTCCCCCTCCACCTTCTCAAGGTATGGAAAGTACAAAATATATTTTGTTTTTCTTTGAACATTCATTCTATTATTGCGAGTTGAATTTCTCTGTAATTGTCATCATTTTAAATTTGCAAATAAATTTACTCGATGCATATAAGATTAGTCTAATTAGATTTCCCCTTATTCCTGTGTATAAAGAATCAAGATACATTATGTGTGACTAACTTGATGCATTCTTTGTCCAAATTGCAGCTCAATATATTGCACTCAACCATTGACTTCTACTCCCCCTGGTGCACCATGTGGCTATGTAATTCCAATGCAAGTGGAGCTTAAGCTTCGGGTGGCAGTTTATGTTTTTTTCCCATTGGTTTCAGAGATGGTGACAGAGATAGTAGAAGGAACTTTCTTGAAACAAAGCCAAGTGAGGATAATGGGAGCAAATGCAGATACCCAAGATCAGGAAAAGACAACTGTGATTCTTGATTTGGTACCACCCGAAGAAAAAATTGACACTATAACTGCATTCTTAATTTTTGAGAGGAAATAATAGGGTTTACAAAAGTAGATTTGCATGTGACTCAAACTCATAAATATAGTTTACTTGATCCTAAGTCAAAATCAGAAAAATAATTTGCTTTATCCTAAGTCAAACTCAGAAATAGAATTTCCCAAAAATAAAACCAAACTAAATTTTAATTTATGGTGATTCATGTCTATGTTCCACTGGTGGTACTGGCACATGCCTCTAACATTATTTGATGGTGGAACATGCCTCATCTAAGGCTTGCTGGAGGGTGCATGCATGTGCCCTATCCCTATATAACTGAGTGATGTGCCTCCTCCTTGAGAATTGTGATGCACCCTGTCTACCTTCTACCATGCTACTAAACAGGGGCCCGGATCTACTACTGCGATTGTTAGTGATACACTCACTAAAAATATGGACTAGTGGTAATCTTTCTTCCTTGTCACTTTGTAAGCCTTTCCACTGTCTACATGGAACTAACAAAGCATCTACTAGAGAAAGTAGAAATACAAGAACTATTTCATAGTTCTTAAAAAAGAGGAGAAAATAATAAAGCAATTCCAAACCTAAATACATTAAAGAAGTACTTCAAGGAAAATCAAACAACACTATTCTCATATATAAGGACATTGGGAGTAGAGCTTCATGGTTTTGATGTCACATACATAGATATGTTTCAATGAAACATATGCCTCACTTCATATGAATCTGCAGCATTTAGCTAAAACATTATTTTTGTAGTCCTATATACATTTTCTTATATGAACTAGTGGAAATCGTTGTTCCTTGCAAGCCTTCCATTCTATACATGGAGCTAGCATGTACAAAAGAAATTAGAAATAAAAGAATTGTCCAACACTTCTCAAAAATGGGGAGAAAATAACGAAACAATTCCAAAATTAGACGTAGTAAATAAATAGTTCCAGACAAATCAAACATCATTGTTCATTAATATATGGACATTGAGAGGATTAAAGCTTCAGATTCCGATGTCACAATGAATTCTACAATAATTATCTGTAAGAAAGTTATTGATCCCATGCTTTGATAAAAATGGGTTGCTAGTAGTTACTGTTGGACATCTTTTGCCAAGGATTGGAGGAAATACACTGGTGCTAGCAAAATGTTGTATCAGAGTTTGCAAGAAAATGCATACATGCAAAATAGGCAGTCTAGCAAAAATATGCCTGTTAAATATGTGTTACTGACACATCATGCAATATGTAGGTTTCAATTCGACTTTACGATAGGGAAACATCACTCATCATGAATACATTTAGGTAGCTTTTTATCTGTAATATTTTATTGTTTTTCTTTCCATTTATGCACATTTTCCTTTGTTAAGAATGAACCTATAAATTTGACATTGCAATAGGGTGGAAAGGGACGAGATGTCGAACTGAACCAGATTGATTTGTTTGAGGGTAAAGTAGCCTGATGGAAATGGAGAACAAGTTCTCAGCAGAGATATGTATAGACTTGGACATCTCCTTGACTTTTTCAGAATGTTGTCCTTCTACTTCACTACCATTGGCTTTTATGTTTGTACAAGGGTTAGTAATGAGTTATTTTATGTAACACATTAGTTTTGCAAGTGTTTATGGTTTCATGAGGAAGGTCTATGAAGAAAGACTTCTAATTAGTAAACCAATTGGTAATGGAACATATTAAGTGTTTGTTGTACCACTTTGAAATTTTGATTTGATTTGTACAAAAGAATATGATAATTGTTGTTGCATTACTTTGTAAAATTGTTTCATAACAAGTTTTGGGTTCATATTAGGCCAAGAATATGCCAAGTTCATGGATTTTCTTGATTGAAGAAATTCATTCATAAGTTTTATTCTTGGGCATTAATGACCATTTGTTTTCTTGTACGAGAAAGATATTTTCATGGGGTAAAATCATTGCCATAATTTCTGCAAGTAAACCATTAAGAAATTGATTTCATGGGGAGAAATCGTAGCGCATAATGCCTACAATACAACCCAGCAAGTAAGTGATCTCATGGAGGAAGAAACTTTGCCTGTATTTATTAAGAATGTAGCCTCCCATGCAACCAGTCAATGTGTTTAAAGAAATGATTCAACCAACCAACACATTATTGCAAAATGTTTTAGGCATAAAATACAATCCTGTGTTTTCCTTGTGAATGGTTGTGAGGTTAATTCAAGACATTTTTGGGCATGTAATCTCTTGAACTTGGATGTACTTACCTTCTTCCTATAGATAATTGTGACATCAATCCCTTTATATGGGAAAATCACTCCCCACAAAAAATTCATAACATTGATGGTTATGATATTATGAAAACGTTTTTCGTTGTGAGATGAAATCAATCTTATCCATATCCTTTCATTGCAAGAAATCTTGCTTATAGTGGCAATGAAATAGTACAAGCATTCCAATATATTCCCCTTGTCTTCTTTGAAGTATTTCTTCTACATTTTTTTGTTATATATGTTGGATTTGAAAATAGTTATGTTAGTATCATTTGATTTTAAGAAATCTTACTTAGAGTGGCACTCAAATAACAAAAGCATGCCAATATTTTATGTGAGTATTCTTATATAATTTTGTATATGTTGGATTTTGGTTGAAATACATTGTTGGGGACAACTTGGAAGTTTAAAAACTTGATCATTGCATGGAGAGTAGCTATAACATTGCAATTAAATTGTTTACTCAAGGGGGAGATTGGATTGTCGAACACACTAATGCTTGGATTGGTTATCATTGAAAATATTTGTTTGTGTAGAATGTGTTGAATTAACATACTAAATAATGATTATCAAGTTACTATAGATACATAATGTCTTACCTTGTAATAGTCCTTCCATTATTTCAAATGCATTTATTAAGTGCACAAATGACTTGAAAGACTAGTACAGGGGAAGCTATTATGGATCTATAGTAACTTGATAATCATTACTTTGTATGCTTGAATGATACAAAATTTGTTTGAATATCGTCATTATCAAGCAATAAAAAATTCTTAAAGGGTTCTAGATCAATGGTAGAGAACTTGCCTAATTATAGGCAGGAGGTTGGTGGTTCGATTCCTCCGTACCCTATCATAAATTTGTGACTATGAAAACGATTAAATTCGCATAAATATGACTATTAGTAGCTAATTTCCCGTATCTTATAACGCGACTAATGTTTAGTCGTATTTAGCTTAGTCATTAATATGTTATCATCTAGTGGTTTATTTAGTCGTATATTTGGTCATTAATTGCAGCAATCAATTAGTAAATCAGTGACTAAATCCGTGACTAAATCATTGACTATCAATGACTAAATCAATGACTAATAATTCAAGCTATTAATGACTAAGTGAAATACGACTAGCTATAAGATAGTGGAAATCAGCTACTATTAGTTTCCAACTCAAAAATAGTCGTTTATAGCTTGATTTTAGTCATTAATTTCTCATTTTGTACTAGTGAATGCAGTTAAAGAAGTTTTGTAGAAAAGGTTGTCAGTTGTATGCAGCCCATATTGAGGATACATCAAAGAATGAAACTCCTAGGTTGGAAGACTATCCTGTGTTTCAAGACTTCAAGGATTTTTTTCCTGATGAGGTTCCAGGACTTCCTCCAAAGACGGACATAGATTTCACAATTGAACTTGTGCCGGGAGTAGCACCAGTGTCAAGGGAACCCTACAAAATGAGTACACTAGAAATGTTAGAGTTGAAGATGCAGCTGCAAAAATTGTTGGATAAAAAGTATATTAGACCAAGTGTGTCTCCTTGGGGAGCACCAGTTCTATTTGTAAAGAAAAAAGATGGTACACTCAGATTGTGTAATGATTACAGGAAACTGAATAAAGTCACGGTGAAGAAAAATATCCCTTGCCAAGCATTGATGACCTCTTTGAACAAATGAAAGGAGCAGAGGTATTTTCCAAGATTGACTTGAGGTCTGGGTACCATTAGCTGAGAATGAAGGATGAAGACATTCACAAGACAACCTTCAGGACAAGGTATGGAAATTATGATTTTGTATCGGTACCATTTGGTCTCTCAAATGCACCAGCAACATTTATGTGCCTTATGAATAGTGTCTTCGGCAGTTATTTGGACAAATTCGTTCTTGTTTTCCTTGATGATATTCTTGTTTATTCTAAGAGTGAAGAAGAGCATGAAGAACATTTGAGACTAACATCGCAATTTCTCAGAGAACATCAGCTATATGCAAAGCTAAGAAAGTGTGACTTCTATAGGGATATAATTCAGTACTTGGGTCACATTATTTCAGAGGAGGGTATATTTGTAGACCCTAAGAAAATTGAAGCTATTAAGAATTGGCCTACTCCAAAGAATGTCACAAAGGTAAGATATTTTATGGGGCTTGCAGGATATTATAGGAGATTCGTTGAAGGATTCTTCAAGGTTGCACATGCTATTACTTCTTTGCAAAGGAAGGGGATAAAGTTCAGATGGACCTCGAAGTGTGAAGAAAGTTTCCAGCGGTTGAAGTATCTTGTCACAAGTGCACCGGTCTTAAAATTTGCAGATCTTGAGAAAGTATTTGTGGTATGTACAGATGCATGTGGTCAAGGACTTGGAGGAGTTCTTATGCAAGAAAACCACGTGATATGTTATGATTCAAGAAAATTAAAGGAGCAAGAAAATAACTATGCCGCTCATGATCTAGAACTTGCAACCATAGTACATGATCTCAAGACGTGGAGACATTACTTGACGGGAAAAATATTTGAGCTAATGACAGACCATTGTGGTCTGAAGTATTTGTTTGATCAGCCTACTCTGACTGCTAGGAAAGCGAGATGGTTGGAGTTTTTATGTGAGTTTGATTTTGAAATCGAACACATAAAGGGAAAAGAGAATAAGGTAGCTGATGCACTTAGCAGGAAGGTGCAGAAAATGCATGTGGCATCTCTTATTATTTACCAATAAGATTTGAGGTAGAAGATTGCTAATTGTGTTGTTGAATATGAATTGTATGCACATGTCAAGGACAAGTTGCAGCAGCAAAGCCTTCAAAAGAAGTATGAGGGATAGAAAATGGAAGAATATGGACTTCTTACTGATAATAACATAATTTATATTCCAAATGTAGCATATTTGAGGAGGGTTGTTATGGATGAGATCCATCAAGCTCCATATTCTGGTCACCCAGGATATCAGAAGACGGTTGCTACAACTAGGAAGCAGTACTTTTTGCTAGGAATGGAAAAGGACATGGCTGAATATATTTCAAGGTGCATGAAGTGTCAGGAAGTGAAGGTTGAATATCAACACCCAGCAGGTTTGTTGCATCCTTTACCGGTTCTAGAATGGAAATGGGAAGTTATCTCCATGGATTTCATTACAGGATTGCCAATGACTTGGAGACAACATGATTCCATCATGTTTGTGGTGGAAAAGTTGACAAAGGAAACACATTTTATACCAGTTAATTCTACACACAAGACTGATGACATTGCGAAGATATTCATGAAGGATATTTTCAAACTATAGGGATTGCCTAAGGAAATAGTCTTTGACAGAGATGTCAAGTTCACTTCCAATTTTTGGAAGGGGTTTTTTGCATATTTGGGTACAAAGTTGAATTTCAGCACAGCCTACCATCCTTAGAATGATGGATAGACCGAGAGAGTTAAATTGGTACTGGAAGACATGCTTTGCATGTATGTGATCGACAAACCAACAAAGTGGGAAGATTATTTACACTTGGTAGAGTTTTCTTATAACAATGGGCAGCATGAATCCTTAGGGATGATTCCATATGAATCTCTGTATGGTAGGAGGTGCAATACACCAGTGACTTGGGATAATATAGTGAACAAGGTTGTGCTTGGTCCAGAATTTGCTTAAGGAGATGGAGCAGGAAGTTGTAAAGACCAGGAAGAATTTGAAGGTAGCCCAGGACAGACAGAAAAGTTATGCAGATAATCATAGGGTGAACAAAGAGTTCAGTGTTGGGGATCATGTTTATCTTAGAGTGAGGGAAAATAAGAGTTCGTTGAAGCTTGGAAGTTATGCCAAGTTGTCACCTAGATACTGTGGGCCGTTTGAAGTGCTTGAAAGAATAGGGTCAGTTGCATATATACTTGCATTACCTTCTAGCACTAGAGCTCATAATGTTTGTCATGTTTCTTTGCTTAAGAAGTATGTACATGATCCTAACAATGTAATAAATTGGGATGCGATTCAGGTGGAACCAGAAGGAGAGTTCCAAATCGAACCTATGCACATCCTTGCCAGGAAGGTCATAATGCTTCAGAACCAAACAATAGGATAGGTGAAGGTGCAATGGGAGGACTATGGTCTTGAAGAAGCTACGTGGGAGTTGGAGGATTCCATGTGACTGGCACATCTATTTTTGTTTGAATCTGTGGATTGCTAAGGCTAGTACTAGCAAGCATTTTTGTTAAATGTTGTAAAGCATGGAGGATAGTGTTGTTGAAGGGGGAGAGGAATGTAATACCCCAGTTTTGACCTCGTTGCATTTAAATAAATGATGTAAATAATCATGGTGTGGAGCTAGGAAAAAGTCCCACCATCGATTTAGTATTTATGTTTCGGCAATTAAGGTGTGGCCGATGGTATTATTATTTATGCTAGTTGAACATTATGTTAAAATTGCAATTTTTAATTAAAACCCATAGCCATCTATGTCAACGCAAAAAAATGAGATGGGGGCATGATTTTTCCTAAGGATGAGGGAGTGGGGGATTGGGAGAGTGGGGAAATTCGAATTGGGCAGAGCACCAATTCTGGAAAAACTTTTTTGAATTTCTTGGGCAAGAAAACATGAAAAATGGCCACCTTTCCATCATGTAGCAGCGTTTCAGCTTCCCTCACATTTTGGACTAAACAAAACGTTTTTGGAAAACCAATTATGCATTCACATAATAGCCAGCAAGCAAAACACAACTCTGAGTCTGAACCATCACGATTTTTCTCCTGTCCGGAGATTTGTTCCCTTTCACATTTTAGTTTTTCCTGTGTGGGTTTGTTTTGTTCACATTTTCTCCTGTGGGTTAGTTGTTTTCCTGAACAAGAATGCCATGAATCCGATTTTGTGCCTTTGTTTTGAAAGACCGACAACGTTTTCATTTTGGCATTTTTCCAGCAATTGGTCTGGCACCGACAATGTTGAGAAATTGTAAATTTCTGTGTGTGTATGTAATCCCTAGAATCTACTACATTTGATAAATTCCAGGACTAAGATCCCTGTGTGTGCATCCATGTTTTTCATTTGAATTGATTGAAGGAATGAAAATAGAGTCTTGACTTTCTTGATAAACCCGGTGTGTTAAAGAACCTCACAGACCAATCTAGAAGGTTGGTTTTCTTCCTTGCATGCCCTAAATAGCACTGGAAGGGAAGGCATGGCCTGAGGGACTGTGTAGCAGAGAAGGGAATTCTTCATTGTATTGGGTGTGTAATTATTTAGAAATCAAGTTAGATCCGGTGTGGGTGTTCATAGCTCTGGGGTTGAGATCACTAGCTTATCAGTCAGTCTTTCCACCTCCTTGACATCCTAAAAAACCCAACTAGAAGGATGGCTTGGCTAGTATCCTGATAAACCCATATGTTGGCTTGGTTGTGACTCATGTGAATTTGGCTAAGTGTAAACCACTGCCTATGTAAGGATGATAAACCCAAATGTGTTGGATTGACTGAGTTTTAATTATATCCTTGGCTATGGGTGAAGCCTGTTAGTGTTCCTTATTCCTTAAGGAAGATCATGCCCACCTCCGGGGTGGCAGTGTTCTTGAGAGATTAAAGAGCACACTAGCTTATGGTTGGGTGGAACGCTACAACGACATAGTTGGTTGCGGGACAAGTTCTATTCAAGATAAGTGTTCTTGTCTATGTTATTCTCTGTAGTTGTATTCTTGTATTGTAAATTGCTTGATGGAATGTGATGAACATGTTGATGTGTTGAATTGATGCATTGTTCCTTTGAATAACTGCAAGTATATGCATCTATGTATGTTTTCATCAATGCTTTTCGAACTAAGATGCAGGGTAGATTGGCCATATCGGTAATGGAATGAATGATCAGATCGATCCAAGACTTCAATGAAAAAAGTTGGGTTTCCTGCTAGAAATATCCATTTACATAGTTTGCAGGATGCGAGATGCAGAATGACAGTTCGCAGATCATGGTTTCCGCATATTTTTCCCTTCTGCAACTTTATCTCTACAACTTGTGGGATGCGGGATGTGGAATGACGATTCGCAGACCCTGATTTTGGTAATTCTTCCTTTTCGCAACTTGCGGGATGTGGGATCGCGGTGTCACGATTTCCAAATTTCCCAGCCCCACAAGTTCAGGTTTTCACACCGTTGATCTTTGTGAGATGATTGTCCACCGTTGATCTGTTTTCAATGTGGGATGCAAGTTATGGGAAGTGATATTTCCATTACCATAACTTTTGACCCTACAACTCAGACTATTCACACCATTGACTTTTGCGAGTGGATTCTGAACTGTCAATTTGGTTCCAATGCGCGAGAATGTTTGAGATCATTGATGTTCATTGCGTTTTCTCTCCGCCATCTGATCTCCTCTACGATATTTCCCTACATATCGTCGAGCTTATCAATGGAAGATGGGAGGGAGTGTGACAGTTTTGGAAATGTCCAGAAGTGGTTCATGACCATGCCCTGTGTTTCGATGAACAGTGGAAGTTCTCGATGAAATTTTTAATTCCGCATGATAATGGGGTATGTGTATGTTACACCAATATGAATCAAGCAATGGAAGAGGTGATAGAAATCACAACACCATACACATAGGTATTTTGCTTACTTGAAAAAATGTAAATTCATTCATAAGTAAAGAATGAAAAGAACATTGTACACACAAATAGACACACGTTAACATTATTCAGGAAAGATATACATATTAAATTTCATGATTTTTTTACTATATTTTAAGTTGCAAATTACTATAGTAAATAACCTATACAAGCTCCAAAGAAACAATACATGACCATATTCTACCAAACCAGGTCCAAATTTATTTCATAATGAGAAATCTCAATGCCAAGCAATTATGTTAGTCTTTCATTCATTTAGCATATCACATCATAATATTAATTGCATGCATAAAAATTAGTGAAAGAAAGACATTCAACAGTAAACATAAAGACAAAAAACTTCTCCTCTAGGAAACCCTTCAAGGGAAGAAAACCCAACAAACTTCTTTAGTATAGATTCTTTAGCAAGTACTATGTCAATTCAATACAAAAAAGAGAGAAGTATATTTCACACAAATATCCCGAGAATAACCAAGATAAGAAAACCCAAGGATAAGATATCTCCACAAAGCAGCTACTCCTCCTTCTCTAGCCAACTTTCTCTTCTCTCTCTGTAGTGAATTTGAGTGAGTGAGTGTGTCTCAAATGAGGAGTGTACTCTCATATTTATACTATTTTTTGGTTGACTTTCCACTAACTTGGTTGGCTTCACTGGGGCATATTTACCCAATGTTGGGGTTGCTTTACCCAGTGACTGGGGTAATTTTACCCAATGATTTACGTGGGTCCAAATTGATTATTTTCACTTGAATTATTTTAGGGTTTTAAACATGGTCATTACAATATGAATATTTTTGGAAGGAATTACAACAAGAACATATTACAAAGTTACATAATATTCAACACTCACTCTCAACAAGGAACGTATTCTTCAGACGTGATCATCATCACTGTTGTTGCAACTTTGTACTTTGACCATTGACTTGTGACATCTCTCAAATCTATACATCACTAGAATTTATCTACGAGAGAGACATCATCTCAATCATTCATCAGTCATTATCATAGATTCATTGGAATCACAGTAGAAACGCATCAACAAGCCAAGAGCACACATTACATCATTACGGGACTTCATATAGTTCATAAGGAATCTATCCACGCGCATCCAATTGGATACATAACGGGATCAGATACACATACTCGGTTGTATATGCATACTCGATTCGATACATATAATAAGTATGGTCACTCTCCCTAGTCATCGCAAGTATGGTCACTCTCTAACAATTTCAACTATGGTAATGCTCTCCAGTCATCGCAAGTATGGTCACACTCTCCAACCATCACAAGTATGGAAATGCTCTTCAACCCTCATGAGCTGGTCACGCTCTCCAGTTCACTAGATACACAGCTCGTCTGGATATGAATACTCAACTAGATACAGATACAATAGTATGGTCATGCTCTCTAGTCATCATGAGTATGGTCACTCTCTCTAGTCATCATGAGATGGTCACTCTCTCTAGTGCACACACACTTACTAGCTCTAAATGGATACGCATCTTGATTGGATACGCATACTCGACTGGATACACATACAACAATATGGTCATGATCTCCAGTCATCACGGTTATGGTCACTCTCTCTAGTCATCATGAGCTCATCACTCTCTCTATTTCTCATAGAGACTAGTAATCCATTCCCAGAAATTACTACTTTCTTCTATCACACAATCAACTACCTCATCGGAATCATATATCGACATCATCCCTCCCTCTTATGAGGTACATCTCTTTGCATTAGGATAATTTTGTCAATAAAGTACTAAATCAAACTTAACTCTCGATAAAGTCTTGTTCAACACATCAGTTGTCTGCTCGTCCATCGCAATATACTGGAGCTTCACTACTACCTTATGTACCATATCTATGATTTAATGGTATCTAATATTGATATCCTTTGGCTTGTCATGAAACATTGGTTTCTCGAACAAATTCACACAACTCTAGTTGTCACAGAAAATACAATTAACCTCTAACTTGAGATCAAACAACCCTACAAGTAACTTCCAAAGAAACACTACTTCACTGCTAGTTGAACATGATGGAATATATTGTGCCTCGGTTGTACTAAGTTCCACACTAGTTTGTTTCCTGTTGAACCATGAGATCATGCATGATGCCAAACTGAAGCAATATCATGAAGTATTCTTCATTTTTGTAATACTACTGTCCCATTATGAATAAACATAACCTTGTAGTCTAATTTTATGATATGACTCATATTAAAACCATAATCAATTGTATACTTCAGTTACCTCATCACATGCTTTGTCGTAATCAGGTTAGCCCATCCCAACTCAACCATGTATTGACTCAAAGTGTTCACTACAAAGAATATATCTATCCTCGTGTTCTTCAAATATATCAATAAACCAATCATTTTTCTATACATGGTGGAATCCATTGTCTCTAATGAAGTATCACAAGTAACTTAATGTTTGTTATCATCGGTGTTGGCATGGGTTTATAATCCATGATCTTGAATCTCTTCGGGATATCTACACCATATTTTCCTTAACTGAGGAAAATATTACTTGGTCTCTTCCACCCATCTAATCCCAACAATCATTCTAATAGTCTCAAACTATGTGATCTACTCCCTCTTAGTGAGGGGAGATATCTGATATCACTCTGATCATATCCCTAAAATACTGAGGAAAAAAACATTTCCATGGCTAGAGGTTAAGTGATAACGTCTCTTAATTTGTTTTTGCAATTTTTGTTGTTGTCACTCCCTCTAAAGTGGATTTTTCTTGCTCCCTCTGTAACTGAACACCATTCTCCCTCCACATCTGGACATCCTACCATCTTTGTATTGGTACATCCAACACTAGAGTGATAGGTAGTATTCTCTTCTATTGATCTTGTATGTATCCATCCATGTATTCACTCATCAACTAGATTTGTTGCGATCAACTTCTTGCTCTAAATGTTACTGGATACCAAGATCCCCGATCTCGAAATTTGTTGCAAGTTCCCTCTTGCACCCATCTATGACATTCTAGTACTATGTAAGAAATAATCTTCATCCTAGTATCAAAGGTAGAAATATACAACACTCTAGGTGATACTGAAGCTCATCATGTAACTGTATGTCCTGGTGTAGTATGACTTCGGTTCCCATACAAAGCATGTTTCAATATGCACAAATGGGATTCTCTAAGAGTCTCAAATCCTAGCAGTTTCCTGATATACAATTCTACTCTAATTACACCATTTATATAGTTTAATATCCATCATTGATGATTTGATAGAAGTTTGTCTGGCCACTGGAGAAAATGTCCCATCATAATTGACTGCCTCTTTTTAATAGAAATCATGAACCTTGTTTGTAATTATGTAGTATGCTTGATTTCGTAAAACTACTTGAAGGTCAATGCCGAACATTCATCACTTGTTCTTTGGAACAAGTCTCATCATCCTTCTCTTGTGGGTCATAACACACGATATTTACTACAACTCAAATTTAGTGATATGATTAGTAACATTTCATAATCATCAAAACATATTGACATTTCAATGACAATTCATAAATCACAAAGTCATGTAACCACCTTAGCCAATGCTTTAGCACAACATTCATCCATATCCAGTATACACATGGTGTTACTTGTTTTTCCAAACTAGCATGTGCCAAAAGGCACCTACTAAGGTTTATGGAAACCTTAGTAGTAGTTCGAATAGGGAAAATTTAAAAACTAATAAACATAAGAAAAACCTATGCTAAGCATGCATATAACTAGAATTAAAAATACACAGGAAAATCTAAATTTTCATTAGACGCATTCTTTGACACACATGCTGAAAGAATTAAAAAAAAAAATATTTTTCATTAAAAACATATGCTATACAGTGACCAAGGGTTACCTTAGAGTAGTAGTGATGGGGGTCTCTGCATCTTTCTGAAAAAGAGTGAACCTGGTCTCTGAACAACTCGATGTTCTCCAGCCACAAGTCATGAGGTGCAAATCTCCAATAAGGGTGAAATGTGAATACTCAAGGGAGTCTCTAACCTAAAGGGGATGTTTTTGTAGAGTAACTATATGGGAAATGAGTGGATAAATTCTGTTGTAATGAGGGAACTCCACGGTCAATTTATAAGCATCGTAGGTAGGATGGAGGGATAAGGATAAATTGGAGATGTTTCCATTTTTTATTTTTCAATTTTTTGATGTTTCTTTTACTTGTCCATGATTTTTGGGATCATTATCCATGCTTTTGTGTAAGAGCCAAGTTTCCTTTTTTGTGATAAAGGAAATATCGAAAATGTAACAATATGACTCATAATTTTGGAATAAAATATCCAATTTAATATTTAAAATGTCCTTTTATGATTGACTTATGTATTTGGATAAATGAATTTCTAGGCGGTGGAAATGAAAAGTGGTCAATGACATATAGGTTTGATGAGGCTAGGTCATATGTAAGGTGGGACAATTTTGGTGCTAAGACGTGGTGACTTTCTAGATGCCTTCTATCTCTACCAAAGCATACTATCAAGATCGTGCATTGCTCTCAACATGTTAGCAAAGAGGTTTCATTCTAGAAAATAAATAATTCCTCATGGAATGTTGTGATGCACCATAGGATACTTACCCATCACATGTATATTAAGAGTATATTGTTCATCAATATTATCCATATCAATGCATTCATTATAACATGCATAATACACTTCTTTATTCTAGGAACATAAATATGCATACAATTGTTATGAACAATATCATTAAACACTTATAGTTTCAAGAAATAATTCAAATGGAAATTCAATTACTTATCTTTGATTGTTTGTTTGGATCCTTTTTGCTTCCTTGCAAGTTTTAAGGTTTGATATTCTTCTTCATCAAGTTTGTTGAAAATTCAACCTTGGTCTTCATGTCTTATAGATGCACTGTATCCTCTTTGATCTCTCTTCTTGGTATTCCTGCAAAGTGTACATCATCATGTTCAGACAAATTATTCATAATATATATTTCATCTTTGATCTAGGATACTTTTGTGAAGTAGGATTGAATTGTTTCTAAGTTTTTCATCTTCAAATTCTTGAGTTGTGTTCTCAATGGCATATTCTAGTTGATATTCTTTCCTTCATATAATTTGATCAAAGAATCAAATATTTTCTCTAGAGTTTTGAAATATGAGACACGAGGGATGAAATGATCCTTGATGGAATCTACAATAATTCTCTTTTCCTTAACCATATTCTTCTTGTCTTTTACCATAGTTGCATCTCCCTCTAGTTCTAAAACCTCTTTTTCAACATAATATTCTAGGGAATTTTCTTCTAGGATGAGTATCATCTTGTACTTCCATGCTATAAAATTATCATCCCCTTCAATACTCTCATCAACCTTCGTGATGCTCGTCATCTTGTCAAATCTGGTTCGAAAAACCCTATCAGGAAGATGGTTAAACACGAAAGTTCTTAAATGGATAATATGATCCAATAGAAATATGTTCCTTCTTGAGGTGAGTTGATCCAACCATATGTTCACTCAAATAAGTGGATAGAACAAGCGAAAATTGGAAACTGTAGTTTCGTGATCCAATAGGAACTAGGTCAAAAATGATTTTTTTCTAATATGAAACCTACCTCCTCAGAAATATGTGCCATACAAGGGAGAGTTGGATAATTCTAAGGTCAACCAAATCAATGGAGAAAAGGTCTTAAAACATGGATCCCTAGTTCTTGACCCTCACAGTTTTTAGGTCAAAACTGGAATTTTGCTCCAGAGAAAGATGCACCCTCCTAGGGAGACTTCAATGATTCAAAGTTTGAGATTTATCTATGGATGGAAAATATAGAAACATGGAACCCTAATCTTTGATATTTGTAGTTTTTGTATCTATTATGGTTGTCGCAATGAATTCTTTCGACACGATTATCACTACTACATTTCGATCCAAAATCCGACGGAAAAATTCGACGGCGCGTGGATTTCTCTTTTTAAACTTACCAAAAATCACAAGGATACATTTTTTTTTGTAAATGTGGCCACAAGCGTTGGTGAAGCGACGGCTATTCTCATAACCGTCGGTTAAGTGACGGCGCGTTAGTAAGCTTCGCTTAGACGCCTTTAATTGGTTAATTTGAAATAATAATCCATTTCACTATAATTCAAAATAAACATTTACTTTTATTAACATAAAGTATAGCTTTTTAAGTTGTCAAAAGTAGAAATCCATTTCAATAATACTAATATTATTTTTTTTCCTTGTTTTGTAAATAATTAAAAAAAAACAATCTCACATAAATGTAATTATTATGAAATGAAAATGGCAAATATGATAGCTCATATAAAAAAAATTGTGAAATGAAAAAATGTAAAAAGGCCAGGCAATGCGGCATTGCAAAAAGATCATTAAATTAAATTAAATATAGAAGTCCAATCGCTACTTTCCTTCGCGGACACTCCATATATATATTTTCTGTCATTCAAGTGTTTTGGGTTTTACTTCATAGCTTAGCGCAACAACGAAAGTTCTGCAACTACAAATCTCTGTACAACAAATACAACAGCATGTTTCTCACCAAGTTGGTTTCTCTTGATCTTCATCCCGAGCCCTCATTTGCATACATTTCGCAGTTAGAAGCCTCTTTTGGGTTTTGATTGGTCTTGGGGTTTTTAGGAGCGAGTATGACAGAGGAGTCAACACCCTTTCTCTGGAAGGGAATCTCTTCCAGGTCGAATACACCATGGAAGCAATCAAGGTTCAATACATTTCTCTATTTATTGAAAACCCATCCATTCTTTTGCTTTTCAATCCGTGATCTTACATTTTATTTTACTTTATTTGCAGCTTGGTTCCACTGCAGTGGGGTTGAAAACAAAGCGGGGAATCATACTGGCAGTGGAGAAACGTATCACATCGCCTTTGCTGATTTGATTCTTTATTTAATCTATTGGTTTGCATTTCATGCCTTCTGTTTTAACAGCAAGGTTAGATCCACAAAATGAATTTGATGTAACCATAAACCCTAAAGCCCTATCTCTAGAGAGGACCCGAGCTCTAGAAGACCAAAGAGACCTGGCTTCTTTAATTGGGGCTAATACCGTGTTAACCTTTGGATTGTTTTAAATTCCTCTTTAAAGTACCAGACCATTAATAACGATGGCAATATTGAAGGTTGCGTGCTATCAAATATATGATCCAGAAACTAGAAAGGATAATCTTGGGTGGAAAGGTGGATATTTTTATGTGCTTCACGTGTAGAATAGAAATAATTGAAATTTTGTCAGGGTGGGTTGTGGTCAAGGGGTAAACATAGTGAGCTTTCAACACAGAGACCCGAGTTCAATCCCAAATGCAGCTAATTGTTGTGCTATACTATGATATTGATAATTAATTGAGTCTATGTGGTTTATCCTAGGCAAGTATCTCAACAGACAAGGCCCACGATGCAGCTCATCGTCGTCGGCGATGTTAACTATCATTGTTATGATATGTGTTTTAGCAGCAACGCTATACCCGCGAAATTAATTTGATATAACCATAAACTCTAAATCCCTAACTCTAGGGAGGACCCGAACCCTAGAAGACTAAAGAGAGCTGTCTTCTTTAACAGGGGATAAATACTGTGGTAACCTTTGGACTGTTTTAAATTCCTGGACCATTAATAATGATGACAATATTGAAAGGTTGCGTGCTATCTAACATATGCACCACAAACTTGCGAGGATAATCCTGGGTGGATAGGTGGATATTTTTCTATTTTTCACGTGTAGAATAGAAATACTTGAAATATTGTCAAGTGGTAAATGTTGGAAAATGGTAATTACTCGTAGATCAGTACGCAATCTTCAGTCGACTTAGTACGCAACTTTCAGCCGACTTTGTCAGAGGCCGTACAAGTCGAAATCTTGTCTGCCAGTCTGGCAAGGAGGAAAAGTCGTCGAGTAGGCAACATAGTCCAGTCGAATTTATTTCAGAAGCTAAGTTATTAGGTAGCAGTTATTACAGCCTTTAATGGCAGGTCAGTCGACCCATGCTGTAGCAACTTTCAAATTGCCTATAAATAGAAGAAGCATTTTGTAAATCAGTAGAACACAGGAAGAACACAAGAACACAGAGCAGAGGAACTCAGGGTGAGAAAGAGAAGTCGAAGCTCAAGCTTCTGTACATGAAATTTAGTCGACGAGCTGAAGCTCTATAGATCGACGAGTCTGGTCGGACAAGTCTAGATCGACCATTTTGTAACCAACGAGTTTGTAGTACTTTGTTATTTCAGCATAGTTAATATATGAAATAGTTTGTGGTTGAATGCATGATTAGTTGGCCGCATATATTTCCAGATTTACTTCTGTAAATGTCTTTTACAGTTACTGATAGGTAAAAGATCAAGAACCCATAAAAATCTCACTGCGTGAAAGTTCCAGGTTTTACGGCACATTGGTCGACTCAAGTCTTCCTACATATTTGGCACATGTTTCTCATAAGTTATTTGGATTTGTAAATCTGTCTATTTTACTTCATTTTACTCACAGGTGAAAAGCATTTGTAATTTCTTAAGTATTTAGACTTAGAATCATATCCTGCAGATTTCGACCAAAGAAAGCCGACGAGAGTGAGCCAACTAGAGTAGTCGAAGAGCCGACTAGAGTGGTCGATTGGTCAGCCAACTAAAGCAGCCAACTTGGTCGGAGAGCCGACTTGGTCGAAGGTCCGACTTGGTCAGAGTAAAAGTGGTCGAGGTAAAAATCAGTCGGACAAGTAAGTCGAAGTAATTTTGGTCGAGTGAAAACCGACTAAAATTTATAAATTTGTCTAGTCGGACATAGACAAGTTTCACCCGACTGGTGGAAGAAGTAAATTGGTCGGCGTGAAAATTTGAATTTCGACTGAGCCCTAAACTCAAGTTTAGTCGGCTCGGTTTTGGCTATCTGGTATCAGAGCCAGGTTATATCAGAACAAGGTTTATATCAGCCCAAGATTTTAGGAAAGAAATCTTGTCTTAAAGAGTGGAATTTAATTTTCTAAGGAAAGTTAATTAAATTAAAAAAAAAATGGCTTCCACTTCTGGTTCATTGCAACCTCCAAGTTTTACAGGAAAGAATTATGAATATTGGTCTTTAACAATGAGGGCTTTATTCAGAGGTCAAGATGTCTGCGAGATAGTCCAGCATGGTTATGCAGAACCAGCAGACATGACAGCATATAACAATCTCTCACAAGCTGAGAAAGATGTCTTGAGAGAACAGAGGAAGAAAGATGGAAAAGCTCTGTTTTTCATACACCAAGCTATGCATTAAAGCATACTCCCAAGAATAGCAGCATCGACTAATGCCAAGCAAGCATGGGATGCATTGGAGACTGCCTATCAAGGTTTGACTAAGGTAAATACATCCAAGCTGTAGATTCTAAGAAAATATTTTGAATCTCTATGCATGAAAGATTCAGAGGATGTAGACACATTCTACACCAGAGTTGTTGGGTTGATAAACCAACTGAAATCACATGGAGAACCCGTATCAGACCAAAGGGTTGTTGAAAAAATCCTCAGAAGTCTTCCCCCAAGATTTTAAAGTCTGGTTGTGACCTTAGAGGAACACACAGACATGTCGACATTCTCCATTGATGAGCTGCAAGCTTCACTCATCAATCATGAACACAGAATCAGCAGATCACAGACATCATTGGAAGGTGCATTTGCAGCACAGTCATCCATAAGCCGTGGTAGAGGCAGGGGAAGAAACAACTTCAGAGGCAGAGGAAGAAGTTCTTCAAGAGGAGGACGAGGCAGAAGGCCTGCAAATGTCGGTGGCAGAGGAGATAACCAGAACCCAAGTCAGCCAAGTGGCCAGAGGTTTGATAAATCAAAAATTCAATGTCATTACTGTATGAAGTTTGGTCATTATGCATATGAATGCAGGAAGAAACAATATGACCAAGGAAGGCAAAGCCCAAGTCATTCAACCAGCACCAACACTTCAACAGGTGCAATGTTAATGGCATCAACATCTCCACTTGAATGCAATGCTGTTCAAGAAAATCCACATGACNTGGCATCGACATCTCCACTTGAATGCAATGCTGTTCAAGAAAGTCCACATGACATATGGTACTTAGACTCAGGATGCAGCAATCATATGATTGGTAATTTACATCTGTTTTCCAGTCTAGACACTTCAGTTAAAACTGATGTTACACTTGGAAACAATGTCCAAGTTACTATCTTAGGAAAAGGCACTGTTGATATTATAACCAAACAGGGGGAGAGTAAGTATATCCCTGATATCTATCATGTTGAAGGTCTGAAACATAATCTATTAAGCATTGGACAGTTGTTACAAAAAGGCTACAAAGTCTACATGGAAGATGGACACTGTGTGATCAAATACAAGCGTCCAAGTGACCAGCTGATAGCAAAAGTGCCAATGACAAGCAACCGCTTGTTTCCATTGAGGATAGTTCCCAACATAAAAGGGAAGACAAAGACAGAAGCTGCATTCAAGACAGAAAGTGAAGAAACAGTCAAGATCCTCGACAAGAGAGAAAATTGCAGTGCTAATTTGCAAGCTGCATTTCAGACAGAAGTTCAGGATGAATCCTGGTTGTGGCATTTCAGATTTGGACATCTGAATTTTGGTGGGCTGAAGCTACTGCACACAAAGAATATGGTGAAGGGATTACCATTGATTGACAGACCAGAGAGGGTTTGTGAAGGCTGCATTTTTGGCAAGCAGCACAAAGAGACATTTCCAGTCAGAAAGTCCTATAGAGCACACACACCACTTGAAATTGTGCACTCTAATATTTGTGGTCCAATGCAGACATCATCCATTGGTGACTGCAAGTATTTTCTAACCTTTATTGATGACTACTCAAGAAATACATGGGTATATTTCTTGAAACACAAATCTGATGCATTTGGTTATTTTCAGCAATTCAAGGCACTCGTGGAGAACCAAAGTGGACACCACATCAAGATCTTAAGGACCGATAGAGGAGGTGAATATGTTTCAAATGAATTTCTGAATTTTTGCAAGACCCATGGCATACAGAAACAATTCACTGCACGATATACACCTCAACAGAATGGTATAGCTGAAAGAAAGAACAGAACCATCATGGAGATGGCACGCAGCATGTTGGCAGCCAAGCATTTTCCAAATGAGTATTGGGGTCAAGCAGTCGCAACTGCTGTATACATTATGAACCTATGTCCAACAAAGAGTGTGAAGAACAAAGTTCCCCAAGAAGCATGGACAGGTATGAATCATAGTGTTTCACATTTAAAAGTTTTTGGTTGTGTTGCATATGCTCATATCCCAGATGAGCTGAGAAGAAAGCTAGACAAGAAGGGACAGAAATGTATTTTTGTCGGCTATTCAGAAGACACAAAAGCATACAAGTTGTATGACCCCGTCACAAGGAAAGTGATAATCAGTCGGGATGTTCAATTTGTCGAGAATGAATCATGGGATGGAACCGTCGACACAAATGTCAAGATTGTGTCGAACATTGACAATGATGATATGGAAGAGGAAGTGGTTCAAATACCACATGTAAGTCAACCGGTTGGAGCACCGTCGACTCCCATGACACCAAGACATGGTTCAGCACAAGGACCATCGACACAAGTAGCAGCTCAAGCTACACCGACAAGTACACCAAGAGGACAGTAGACTCCATCAAGCATTTTGTCGGGGTCAACATCTACAGAACCGATGAAGACAAGAAGTCTGCGAGAGATATATGAAGCTGGTACACCTAATTCATTCTCTCTGTTTGCATTATTTTCCCCTATATATGATCCACTAACATTTGAAGAAGCTGTTGAAGAAGAAGTATGGGCACAAGCCATGGATGAAGAAATAGAATGCATTGAGAAAAACCAGACATGGGAACTGGTCGATGTACCAAAAGACAAGGATGTAATCAGTGTCAAATGGATTTATAAGACAAAGCAAGATGCTGATGGGAATGTGCAAAAACACAAAGCAAGAATGGTAGCAAGAGGGTTCACACAGCAACCCGGCATCGACTTCAATGAAACATTTGCACCTGTTGCACGCATGGATACAGTCAGAACAGTTTTGGCCATTGCTGCACAAAACAAATGGCAAGTTCATCAGATGGATGTCAAGTCGGCATTCTTAAATGGCTATCTAGAAGAGGAAGTACATGTGGAATAGCCACAAGGGTATGAAGTTCCAGGTCAAGAGCACAAAGTGTACAGGCTGAAAAAGGCACTCTATGGTTTGAAGCAAGCTCCTAGAGCTTGGTATAGTCGTATTGAT
>LPNX010254144.1:3906-15181 GCA_001517045.1 Pseudotsuga menziesii | reverse complement strand
ATTCCTATGAGCGAGCAGAAGATGCCATGGGAGAAAATGTCCGTAATAGAAATGATGACATATAGTCTAATGGAAGGATATTCCAAGAGACACCGTCAAATGTTGCAGCTACCATGAGAAGCTTGATTAAATCCCAGGAAGAGCAGCATCAGTTGAATACTGCAATGTTGCAGAGTTTGACAGNATTCCTATGAGCGAGCAGAAGATGCCATGGGAGAAAATGTCCGTAATAGAAATGATGACATATAGTCTAATGGAAGGATATTCCAAGAGACACCGTCAAATGTTGTAGCTACCATGAGAAGCTTGATTAAATCCCAGGAAGAGCAGCATCAGTTGAATACTGCAATGTTGCAGAGTTTGACAGACTTGCAGAGAAAGATAGACTCTGGATGAGGTACAGCAAGACCAGAAGGCAGTAAGAGTAGTACTAGGAGAAGGAGAAGGACTCCTAGTGGATCATCTGATTCTGAAGAATCCAGTGGGGATTCAAGTTCTTCTTCCTATAGAAGAAAGAGAAAGAGACACCATAGGGATCGCACTCAAGATGAATTCAAGAAAGCTAAACCTCCTATGTTTGATGGTGAGGTAAAGACTGGACAAGAGGCTAAAGCTTGGCTTCTTGGTATTAAGAAGTATTTTCAAGTGCATGATTATTCAGGAAACATGAAGGCAAGAGTTTTCATATTCAATCTAAATGGAAGATCATCCATTTGGTGGGAACACTTCAAGCAAGTGAAGAGGATCAGCGAAAGGAGACTTAAGTGGAAACCGTTCAAGAAGTATTTCAAGCAGAAATACCTCTCTGACAGGTATTATGATGACAAGATTAAGGAGTTCCATGAGTTGAGATTGGGACAGCAGACCATGGAAGAGTATGCTAATAATTTTTTGGAGTTGTTGAGGTCTGTATGGTACATCATGGATGAAAAAGTGAAGGTCCAACATTTTCTAAGTGGGTTACCTCAGTATTACAAAGATAGAATTGAGTATTATGAACCTAGAACTCTTGAAGAAGCAATAAGAAAGGCCAAGTATTGCTATGAGCAAAGCAAAGGTAAACTTGATTACCATAAGGCATGGAAGGACAAGAAGAACGAGAAGTTCGACCAAAGAAAGAAAGGTTTCAAACCTTCTAGCTTTAGGAATCAGCAAAAGCAACCATCCCAAGCTGCGAGTAAGCCAGTTGGAGTGACCAGAGAAAAGCCTAAGGATCCACAACATAATAGAGGGCCACTCTAATGTTGGAAATGTAGAGGACCCCACATGCACAGGAATTGTCCACTTGAGAATGAGAGTGCAAGGCCAACTTATAACGTTTAGGAAGTAGAAACAGTGGGTCAAGTAGCAAGGCTAGTCCCTAGGATTTATGCAGCACTGGAGGACCTCTAGGAAGATCACTAGTCAACTGTGGTTGAAGTTGCAGGTAAGATTGCTGACCAATCTGGTAGAAACAGTGGGTCAAGTAGCAAGGCTAGTCCCTAGGATTTATGCAGCACTGGAGGACCTCTAGGAAGATCACTAGTCAACTGTGGTTGAAGTTGCAGGTAAGATTGCTAACCAATATGTTTCTATTTTGATTGACCCTGGTTCTACTCACAGTTACATTACTCCTAGAGTAGTGGATATTTGTGCTTTTAAGAAAGTAAAGCATAGGGAGTCTTGGTTAGTTCAGCTAGCCACTGGAACTAAGAGAAAGGTTAGTGAAGTGGTAGAGAAATGTCCATTGGTCATGAATGGATTGGTCACTTGTGTAGATCTGAATGTTCTACCGCTTGGTTCATATGATGTTCTCATTGGAATGGACTGGTTAGAGGCTCACAGGGTGAAGCTTGACTGTTACAATAATACTTNACTTGTGTAGATCTGAATGTTCTACCGCTTGGTTCATATGATGTTCTCATTGGAATGGACTGGTTAGAGGCTCACAGGGTGAAGCTTGACTGTTACAATAAGACTTTTGAATGCATGAGTGAAGAAGGGAACCTAGTAGTTGTGAAAGGTATTCCAAAGGTGATTTCAGTGAGGCAGGTTTCAGCAATGCAGTTAAAGAGGTTCTGTAGGAAGGGTTGCCAGTTGTATGCAGCTCAGATTTTGGAGACATCAGGAGATGAAACTCCTAGGTTGGAGGACTATCAGGTATTACAGGAATTTAGGGATGTATTTCCTGATGAGATTCCAGGGATTCCTCCAAAGAGGGACATTGATTTTACAATTGAACTTGTGCTAAGAGAAACACCAGTGTCCAAGGCACCCTACAGGATGAGTACACCGTAGATGCTAGAGTTGAAGATGCAATTGCAAGAGTTGTCAGAAAAGANATTTTACAATTGAACTTGTGCTAAGAGAAACACCAGTGTCCAAGGCACCCTACAGGATGAGTACACCGTAGATGCTAGAGTTGAAGATGCAATTGCAAGAGTTGTCGGAAAAGAAGTATATCCAACCGAGTGTGTCTCTTTGGGGAGCACCAGTTCTATTTGTAAAGAAGAAAGATGGTACACTCAGGTTATGTATTGATTACAGACAGTTGAACAAGGTTACTGCGAAGAATAAATATCCTTTGACTAGGATTGATGACCTCTTTGATCAAATGAGAGGAGCAAGGGTATTTTCCAAGATTGAATTGAGGTTTGGTTACCATCAGGTGAGAATCAGGGATGAAGACATTCATAAGACTACCTTCAAGACAAGGTATGGACATTATGAGTTTGTAGTGGTACCATTTGATCTCACAAATGCACCAGCTACATTTAAGTGCCTTATGAATAGTGTCTTCAATAGGTATTTGGACAAGTTTGTTCTTGTTTTCCTTGATGACATTCTTGTTTATTATAAGAATGAGGTGGAGCATGAAGAGCATTTGAGATTGACATTGAATTTGCTCAGGGAGCATCAGTTGTATGCAAAGCTGAGCAAGTGTGACTTTTATAGAGATAGAATTTAGTATTTGGGTCACATTATCTCCGAGGAGGGTATATCTGTGGACCCTGAAAAGATTGAAGCCATTATGAATTGGCCTACTCCAAGAAATGTGACAGATGTAAGATCTTTTATGGGACTTGCAGGATACTACAGGAGATTCATTGAGGGATTCTCCAAAGTTGCACATGCCATCACTTCTTTGCAAAAGAAGGGGATGAAGTTCGAATGGACATTGAGGTGTGAAGAAAGCTTCCAGCAGTTGAAGAATCTTCTCACTAGTGCACCAGTATTGAAAGTTGCAGATCCAGAGAAATATTTTGTGGTGTGTACCGATGCATGTGGACAAGGGCTTGGAGGAGTCCTTATGCAAGACAATCACGTGATATGTTATGAGTCAAGAAAAGCTGAAGGAACATGAGAAGAACTATGCCACTCATGATCTAGAGCTTGCAGCCATAGTACATGCTCTCAAGATGTGGAGACATTACTTGATGGGCAGGAGATTTGAGCTCAGAACAGACCATTGTGGTCTGAAGTATTTGTTTGATTAGCCTACTCTAAATACTAGGCAAGCAAGATGGCTAGAATTTTTATGTGAGTCTGATTTTGAAATCAAGCACATAAAGGGAAAAGAAAATAAGGTAGCTGATGCACTCAGCAAGAAGGTGCAGGAAATGCATGTGGCATCTCTTAGTATTTTCCAATCGGATTTGAGGCAGCAGATTGTTAGTCATGCTGCTGGAGATGAATTGTATGAGCAGGTAAAAGACAAATTGCAGCAGCAAAGTCTTGAGAAGAGGTATGAGGGATATAAATTGGGAGAAGATGGGCTTCTCACTTATAAAGGTAGAATTTATATTCCATATGTAGCATATTTGAGGAGAGTTGTTATGGATGAGATCCATCAAGCTCCGTATTCTAGTCACGAAGGATATCAAAAGACAATTGCTACAGCTAGAAAGAAATACTTTTGCCCAGGAATGAAAATTTGAGGAGAGTTGTTATGGATGAGATCCATCAAGCTCCGTATTCTAGTCACGAAGGATATCAAAAGACAATTGCTACAGCTAGAAAGCAATACTTTTGCCCAGGAATGAAAATGGATATGGCTGAGTACATTTCAAGGTGTATGAAATGTCAGCGGGTAAAGGTTGAACATCAACATCCAGCAGGTTTGTTGCAGCCTTTTCTAGTTTCGGAATGGAAATGGGAAGCTATTTCCATGGATTTTATTACAGGATTGCCGATGACTTGGAGACAACATGATTCCATCATGGTTGTGGTAGACAAGTTGACTAAGGCAGCACATTTTATACCAGTTAAGTCTACACATCAGACTGATGACATTGCAAAGATCTTCATGAAGAGATATTCAAATTGCATGGATTTCCAAAGGCAATAGTCTCTAACAGGGAACTAAGGCAGCACATTTTATACCAGTTAAGTCTACACATCAGACTGATGACATTGCAAAGATCTTCATGAAGAGATATTCAAATTGCATGGATTTCCAAAGGCAATAGTCTCTGACAGGGATGTCAAGTTCACTTCCAACTTTTGGAAGGGGTTGTTTGCAGATTTGGGAACAAAGCTAAACTTCAGCACTGTATACCATCCTCAAACAGATGGTCAGCTAGAGAGAGTTAATCAGGTGCTTGAAGACATGCTTCGCATGTACGTGATGGACAAACCAACCAAGTGGGAAGATTACTTACACTTGGTAGAATTTGCTTACAACAATGGACATCAGGCATCCTTGGGGATGAGTCCGTACGAAGCTTTGTATGGAAGAAGGTGTAGGACAACTGTGACTTGGGATAATCCAGTGAACAGGGTTGTGCTTGGACCAGATTTGCTCAAGGAAATGGAGCAAGAGGTTGTAAAGATCAGGAAAAATCTGAAAGCAGCATAGAAGGTGTAGGACAACTGTGACTTGGGATAATCCAGTGAACAGGGTTGTGCTTGGACCAGATTTGCTCAAGGAAATGGAGCAAGAGGTTGTAAAGATCAGGCAAAATCTGAAAGCAGCATAGGACAGACATAAAATCTATGCAGATAAGCATAGGGTGAACAGGGAGTTCAGTGTTGGGGATCATGTTTACCTCAGAGTGAGGGCAAGGAAGAGTTCCTTGAAGCTTGGAAGTTGTGCCAAGTTATCACCAAGATATTATGGGCCATTTGAAGTGCTTGAAAGAATAGGGCCAGTTGCATATAGACTTGCATTGCCTGCTAGCACTAGAGCTCATAATGTTTTTCATGTTTCTTTGCTTAAGAGATATGTACATGATCCTAACCATGTGATAAATTGGGATGTGATTCAGGTGGAACTCGAGGGAGAGTTCCGAATCAAGCCAATGCGCATCCTCGACAGGAAGGTCACAATGCTCCAGAACCGAACCATAGGGTAGGTAAAGGTGTAATGGGAGCACTACGGACCTGAAGAGGCTACATGGGAGCTGGAGGATGCCATGCAATTGGCACATCCATTTTTTNCTCCAGAACCGAACCATAGGGTAGGTAAAGGTGTAATGGGAGCACTACGGACCTGAAGAGGCTACATGGGAGCTGGAGGATGCCATGCAATTGGCACATCCATTTTTGTCAAATTCTACAGAACAATGAGGCGATACCAGTGTAGCATTTTGTTCAAATTTTGTAAAGCACTGAGGATAGTGCTATTGAAGGGGGAGGGGAATGTAATGTCCTGGTTTTAACCCCGTTGCATTAGATGTATATGATGTATGTATTGTAAATGATCCTGGTGTGGAGCTAAAGGCCAAGGCCCCACCATTGATCGGTTATGCTACGTTTTGGATTTAAACTTGTCACCGATGGTATATCAGGGAATGCGGCNTTGTAAATGATCCTGGTGTGGAGCTAAAGGCCAAGGCCCCACCATTGATCGGTTATGCTACGTTTTGGATTTAAACTTGTCACCGATGGTATATCAGGGCATGTGGCATACGTTTTGAGTTTATCATCATGTAAATATGCATCTATAATTAAAATGAACACAACCAGCTACGATTGTGGCAACTAAATCGAAAGGGGCATGATTTTCACAAGGATAAGGGTGGGGAAATTTGACAAACCTTGGCCAATGGGGTAAGAGTCCATGTGTCACCTTTCTTTGGTTACCCAACCACCTCCATTGAAGAATGGCTGGTGGTGGTTGAGGCAGTTAATTGTTTTGGGAGTGGGGTGGCAGGACTGTCAGTCCTCACCCACACACACACTCCACCACAGCGGTTGACTTCTCTATGGCTAGGAAAAATGACTGCCATCACTCACGCAGGGATTCCACTCCTTCCACGACTAGCTGAAGCACTCACGCACTCCCCTTTCACGCACCTCTAGTTTCTTGTTCATCCACGCATATGGGTGGAGCTGCATACCATCCTCACATAGGAACCANTTCCACTCCTTCCACGACTAGCTGAAGCACTCACGCACTCCCCTTTCACGCACCTCTAGTTTCTTGTTCATCCACGCATATGGGTGGAGCTGCATACCATCCTCACGTAGGAACCATTGTCGGTTAATGATTCTCCCGCACAAGTTTTCCTGTGTCTTACCACGCGGTTTTTGCCCTGCGGATCTGAGAATGGTGTGGTTCCTTCCTTTAATCATGGGCTGATCTGTGGGTTTTGCATTGTGGCTATTCATGCATGGGTCAGGAGACTGTAAATTCGTCCCCAGTGTGGTCTGCATACGTTTTTCCCTAGTGGNTCATGGGCTGATCTGTGGGTTTTGCATTGTGGCTATTCATGCATGGGTCAGGAGACTGTAAATTCGTCCCCAGTGTGGTCTGCATACGTTTTTCCCTAGCGGCTTCGATTGTGTAAAACGGACTTCTGTTTTCCCCGTGTATGTTGGTAATGTATGTTAATTACATTTCGGGACTGTTGTTCTTTCCCCATGTCCATTGATACGTTTGGGACTGTATAATTCACTTGGGATTCATTTTTCCCCTGTATAAGCTGTAATAGTTGATTGATTGCATGAGTGCAATGGATGGTCTTCAGACTATGTTGGGAGCAGGGATGGGGGCTTAGTTTTGCTCGATAAACCTGGTAGATGGAAACCACATAGACAGAGCTAGAGGGATGTCTTTCTTCTCCACAACCCCTGAATAGCACTGGAAGGGAATGCAGGGCCTGAGGGACTGCGTAGCAGAGAAGGGGCTGATTCCTTGTGTTGGGTGTGTGTGGGTGTTTTAGAAGTCATGCTAGCTCTGGTGTAGGTGTTCTTGGCTCTGCAATGAGCTCACCAGCTTAGCATTTAGCCTTTCCCAACTCCTGGATGGCCTGATAAACCTGACCCTATTGGCTTGGCTGTCATGCTGATGGCCTGACAAACCCAACTGTGTTGGCTTGGCTGTGTTTGTGTATCCTTGGCTATGTATAATCTTGCTTGTTCCCTTATTCCTTGGAGAATCATGCCCAGCTCAGGGGTGGCAGCGCTGCTGAAAGATTAAGGAGCACGATGGCCTATGGTTGGGTGGAACGTTGCAGCGACGTAGCTGATTGTGGAACGAGTTCCTCATAAGATAAGTGATCTTGTGTATTTTACTTCTGCAATCCTATTTTCTGTTAATGAGATGATGTACATGTTAAATGAATGCTTGTTTGAATGCACGTTAATTCTGCTGTGCAAGACACATAATTGTAGTTGTGTATGTTGAATAATTGCATCTGTGCATGATAGATATTCATGTGTGCATATTCTAGTTCAGAGATTTTTTTTAAGCATTCCGATTCAGCAATTTATTGCCTGTACATGTTCATGGGGCTCTTAGCCCGGGTGGTTAAAGCAAGGTGATCACGTCCTCTTCACTGGTCAGAGGCATGGGGACGTGACATTCAAATGCTCTGTTACAGTGTCATTCTCGTCCATTATGAGGTGAAACAACTTCTTCGAAAGAAACAACTTGGTCACAAGGGATTTTGATTGATACAAACTCCCTAGTTTTTCCCATAGCTTTANCTGTTACAGTGTCATTCTCGTCCATTATGAGGTGAAACAACTTCTTCGAAAGAAACAACTTGGTCACAAGGGATTTTGATTGATACAAACTCCCTAGTTTTGCCCATAGCTTTACTGCACTATCTTCACCAGATACATTCAACAACACATAGTCTGATAAGCACAATCATATTGTACTCCTTTCCCTTCTTTCTAATGTATCCCAATATTCTTGTGACNGCACTATCTTCACCAGATACATTCAACAACACATAGTCTGATAAGCACAATCATATTGTACTCCTTTCCCTTCTTTCTAATGTATCCCAATATTCTTGTGATAGTGCAGTGGGTTTTGTACTCGGATCCATAGCAATGCACTGTTCCCGATCTACCAGAAGATCCTCCATTTTGAGCTTCCATAGCTCAAAATTCTGGCCGTTAAATTTCTTGATCTTCATTCTTGAAGTGCTCACCATTCTCTTTCAATGCACAAAATCAACACTGGAAAGCTCCCATTGAACCTAGGTTTATCACAGACCCAATATCTATCAACCGTGTCGAACCCTTAGTAGCAAAGGCATCCCCCTGATGCCAAAATCAAGCTCTAATACCACATGTAAGTTTTAAACTTATGCAGAGAAGCAAAGCATACATATTCTTTTAAGAAAAATAGAGATCACAAAACATCAACCACACATAAAGACAAAGATTTACCATGGAAACCCTTAACCAAGAAAACCAAAAAACCTTGGAGCCACACCTCCTATTTTCTCTTCATTACATTATGAAATCCTCGCAATACAAAATATAGGTATCCCGCAACATCCAAATACCCTAATATGTTAACCTGGATTAGAAAAAGACTCCAATCCCTTAACCGGGATTAAGTTACATATTTTTAAACAAATTCTAAAAATAGCCACAAACAACTATAAATAACCATAAAATCTATAAATAGCCAAAAAAATTTGCTCGCTATGCTCGCATCGAAAACAGGGGCTACGGTCTGTTTTTGTCAAAGGTGCCTTTGGGAACGCTGAGCTGTTGCACTGACATGCGCACCTCCCCTCCATACACACATGTAAAGGATATAACATATACCCAACACATCTAGCCCCATGGCTGGCGCACATCCTGACCCCTTTCAAGGGGGGGTTGTTAGTAGTGGGATCATGTCCATTCAACCTACCATGACATGTATCCCTTCATCTGGGCCCATAGGCCCTGGTCCTAATGGGTCTATTATCACTGCACACACTGCAATTGGTTCACTACCCACTAGTGGTGGTTCCATTCCAACCACTATTGTCACTTCTATTCCTCCTTATAGACCTAGGGGAAGTGGCCCTTCCATGTCAGTTACGATTATTCCTGCTATACCAGTCGCTTTTCCTATGGTCGGAAGTAAACCTCATCCACCCCGAGTTATGCATGGGAACTACGTTCCTGCATCTATCGATAGCATTGCCAGTCCTTCCCGAGCCACCCTCAGCTCTATCTTACCATTTATGGCTAGTCTCAACCTGCCATATATGGCATGGTTAGCCAATGACCCCATTTGTCAACACCCACAATAGCCTCCTATGCATACGAATATTCCCTCAGACATCCTTAAGTTTGAGGGAAAGGCAAGAGAGGACCCTCAAAATCACATCATGTCATTCCACTTGTGGTGTTCATCTAACAACATTGTGGATGACTCCGTTCAATTGAGGTTGTTCCAACACACCCTTATGGGTGTTGTGACCAAGTGTTACATCGATTTTCCTCGTGCTACTTACCCCAAATTCTCCTCGCTCGCTTTGATTTTCCTTCAGTACTTCGGTTACCCATATGTTATGATGAGGGAGTGGATATCCTACTATCTTGTATCTAGAACACAAGATACCCATATCACAGATCATATCCATCAATGGCGTCATCTCCATAGTTTGTGTAAGATCGAGTTAGATGATAGGATATTCCTTGACTGATTCCTCAAAACCTTACTCCCCCCATAGCCATGGATGTCACATCTGAGCGATCCAAAACCGAGCAGGAAGCCATCCTTAAGTCTCAACAATTCGATTTGATCTATGGCTAGTCTGGCTACTTGTATACCGTTATCCCTGATGTTCCCCGAGCTAACACATCTCACCATGATATGCTAGGGGTATCTCATGCTACTGATGGATTTATAGGCTCTATTACCTAGAACCCATAGTTTTATATGGCCTCTCCCATGGTGCCACCCCATCTGGGTAACACCCATAGTGTTTCCCAACCAAGTTATGTACCCTATTACTCATGTGTGATGGCTTAATCCGACGCTACACCATCCTGTGTGCCCCCTAGGTATACCCTTGATTAATGACGCATGAAAGCTTAGTATAGAGCCACCCCATCCTATGCAACCCAACNGATGGCTTAATCCGACGCTACACCATCCTGTGTGCCCCCTAGGTATACCCTTGATTAATGACGCATGAAAGCTTAGTATAGAGCCACCCCATCCTATGCAACCCAAAATCAACTCCTCACATTCATGGATTGACTTGCTCGGCACACTCATGTTCTCGCCAAATGGCCGGATTTGCAGCCCCTCTAGCTCCTCTGGACTATTATGCACCACCTATGCAACCCACTCTGGTTTCAGCCCTAAATATTTCAGTTTCTATGGGATAGGTTTATGCTTAGAAAAATATCCCTAACCAACCCTCCCCCAATAACCAACAAGGAAAGAGAATGAACAAGAGAGGTAGGAATTAGGGCAACAACCAGCCTCAAGGAGGCGACCAACAGTGTTGATGTAATTGTAAATTCGGAATGNCAACCCTCCCCCAATAACCAACAAGGAAAGAGAATGAACAAGAGAGGTAGGAATTAGGGCAACAACCAGCCTCAAGGAGGCGACCAACAGTGTTGATGTAATTGTAAATTCAGAATGTATTCACTTGTATATCTTATGTATTGTACCCTGATGTTTATTCTGGGAAGTATTTGTAATGTAATTGAGTCATGTCATGCCCCGATGTTCTGATCGGGAGTTTCTATAATGTAAACAAGTCATGTCAAGTCATTGTGGGTAACCCTCCTATTGATCAAGGGTTAAAGTCCCCACAGTTCCAGGGCCCTAGGGTTATTAGAATCTCCTAGAGAAGTTGTCCCTAGTGAGTTATTGTGAATTCATGAATTAGTATAAATAGAGAGTGATCCTCTCTATTTATCACACACTCACTCACACTCAGTTGTAGTGCATAGCTGAGGAAGAAGAAGTTGTTGGGGCTAGAAAGAAAGAGGCTACTGCTGTCAGGATATCATCTTACTGTTTTGGGGTTTTACTTTTGGTGCTGATTCTATCTTCGAGGAAGTTGTAGGGTTTTCTCCATTTATGGTTTCCCAA
>LPNX010254142.1:0-118800 GCA_001517045.1 Pseudotsuga menziesii | reverse complement strand
ACTGTGGTGACAGTGGTCCCCAGCTCTCACTTGCCCCCAAGGACACACATAGCAGGTTGTGACTTTCCTGCACCTTAAAGTGTGAATTAGGCGGCAACACTCTCCTAGGATATGTTGAAATTGTAGCCACTTTTCCAGCAAAGAATCCTTGTACCCTAATGGGCAGAGCCTCTTACAGACAACGTCCTTTAAGTCTGCCCAAGTGTCAATCAAGGGTTGGCTGTTGGCCACCAAATGTTGTATGTAGATCCACCACCATGTAAGGGCATGTTCTCCATTTGAACTTCAACGGCTAGAATCTTGTTGGCATATGTCAAGTTTGACTTGGTTTTGAAATAAGCATCCATGCTGCATATTCAAGAATTGATCTTGCCCACATCAAGAACCCCATCAAATTTAGGCAACAATAGTTTATTGTCCAGCTTGAAGGTCTGCTAGCAGCTAAACAATAGTAATTGCTTGATAAATAATCAGAGAAACTTGAGATTATGGTTAGGCTTCTTGTTGATGGGTGATGAGTTGTTGGAACATACTCATCATATCATGCATCATTTCAGCCTGAAAATGCTATTGTTGTTGGGCATGTTTATATTGTTCACTAATGAGGGTTTCCCAGAATACACATCGTTTCTCCTATATTTGTTTAGCCAAGACTTGGGCAAGGCTGGAATCCTGGGAGTCTCCTGATTCAATGGAGCTTTTGCGGGGAGACATGGGAAATCGGACTTCAGAGATGTGGTAATAGTTTGGGTTTTACACCCGGAATAGTGATCCATAAGTTACAGGCAAAAATGCAAAACAAAGGAAAAAGGTTGGAATTGGAAAACAAGACGCTGTTTACCACTCAATGATATTTTAGGAGCCCTTTGCACCATAGATCGCCTCAGAGAAATAAATTTGTCTTACAACTGTAGTCCGATGGCCTGGAGAGCTTGAAGAAAGATTCCAAGTAGGAAGAAAATCCCAATAGAGATGAGAATGTCAAACATTTTAAGGACTAATCTTAAGGCTCTAATACAAGTTGATGTGTGCACAACATCAACAAATAAAGGAAAGATACTCACACACAAGAAAATCACAAGAGAGCATGTATGCAAATATGAGAGAAGACTTTCAGAGCTATGCACATGTGGTACACCCATTTCTATAACTAGATATAGTGTATATAGTACACAAGATTGTGGGAGTGATCAAAGTTGATCATGTCTAAAGTAAAATACACTAAAGAAGGTGAGTGATCAATTTAGATTATGTCACCCAAAGGAGATAAGAATGAAGTACCAAATATAAAAGTACAAATATAGTACATGTTAAACATGTTCACTAGACTAAGTTTTGTCAAATGATTAATTAATGTGGGTGTTTCCCTTGTTTATTATCATTTAATTGCTTTATGCTCAGTGTTGCATGAGTAGTTTGCAAAGTTGGTTTCTCCACATCTTAACTCTTGTGAAAACTCCAGCATAGTAGGTACAACTGCTTCACTTTACGTATACTATTGCTTGTGCAGTTACCTTTTTCCAGTTTATGAGAGGTGCATTCAATAAGTAGATATGTTATTAATGCAAAGACGCACAAGATATATTGTAGGTTGACTTGCATCTCATAGGTTCTTAACTATGATAACAAAAGTATAAGCCCACTGCCTTTGACTACAGTACCAGTAGCATTTAAAGTAAAATTTCACCTAAGCCTAACATATAATTTATGCAAGCATCTGCTGGCATATTGTTTCATATCAGTTGCAATAAAATGGCTAGTTACCTGCAAAGTTTTCTTTCCACAATGTGGTACAACCGTCCTGGAGCATATAATCTTCGTGGATCTGCAAGCATCCTTTCTTCTGGTATACATGTATCACTCATGCATTTGCCACAAAGTAAACAAGGCAAACTGTCCAAAGGCATACACACCTTTAATATCCAATAAAGAGAGATCTATGCCACAGGTTTGAAATATTGCCTAATAAAATGAGGAGATTAGAATATTTTACCATGACTACTGATTATAGAAAGAATAACACCAAAAGTTCTTAAGGTTGTAATGTGATAATAGATATTATGAGTACAATTCATTTATCAATAAGACATACCTACTAGGATATTAAAAATAAAGATGGAAAGGATTGAGAAAGTGAAATCAAATATGATGGCATATCATAAAATGGCCAAAGAGAGAAACATTTCATACCAAAAAACTGATTCAAAAATATCTTCCAGAGGAGTGGCTGTCCTTGGCAAGAAGTCATCCTGGAACAATTAGCTTGAATAAGAGTGCAGTAAGTACAAACCATGTTATGCTTAAATTCATAATAATTAAAAAGTTGCTAAAGAATAGACTGCATATACCATACAGACTACCAAATATCAGGAATGTAAATACTAAACTGTTCACTAACTTACTACTATTAAAATACAAAAGATTTCAAGTAAATTGCTACAAGAACTTGAAAAGTTAAAACTGAGACTGTCATTCAGTGGCTATCAGGATTCAGGAAGATTCAATTGTAGGGAGCGACTACCAGACAAGAGAGCATATAATTCAGATTTGGCTTTATGCATGCCCAATACCGTATACACTCACATGTTTTTATGGTTTAAGCATGGTTACGGTATTCAACGGAAGCATAGGTAGGAAACAAAACTAGCAAACAATGGACCCAACTCGTTATGCAGTGTCTCTCATCAGAGAACTTATAATGAAGTGGATTAATCCTTTAGAATTACTTAGTAGTAACCTTGTAGCAGCAAATGCATAACAAATTAGGAAGAATGGAATCCACATGCTGTAAAGATATCATGTACAGCAAACCTGAATTATAATCTTCTTTTTTCTTGAAGAAAATGCATCTTATATGACATTGAAATTGAGGCTAGGCTGACATGGCCTTCTTGTTTCTGTAGGAAAAGGGTGCCTCATCATTAGCTCTCCAGCTGAAGTACAGCCTTGCCAATCTACATATTTTCATACATCTTATTTGCAGGAAAAAGTGCAAACACTATCAAGAATCCATGTCCGGAATCTCAGTAGCTTCCATCAAACTTATTGGCACTGTCCTTTCATGACAACAAACTGCATTAAAACTTTCATTCCTACATGCATATCTGCTTTGCAACCTAAAAGGGAAGAATATGAAGTGTCTCTCTAAACTTGTTAGAGGCCCAATTCTCCAAATGTGTAAATAAATCTTAAACGGAATGATATGATTACGGGTCTCAGCATGCACTGCATTGTCAGTGGAGTGGGAGGTTCTCCAACATGAAGGAAAATTATATGGCCAGCTCCCAAACCTCCAAATGGAAACATGGGAGAAACAAGTACACAGCTTGACATTAACCCCACATCCTACCATATACCCACATGTATAATATGGCTCTCTTTAATGCCCCCTGCTATGCCCCAGATTGTCTGCAATGTGCTTACCAGGATATACCAAAGTGAAGGGGTCTTTTGCCATTGTAAAAGGCCAAGTCTGGGCTTGTTTATGTAGAAATGTTGGTCTGGCTCAAGACCCATGGTCTGGTCATGGCAGGTCCTCTTGGTTTTTATTCCAAGGAGTATTGACTTAGTGGCCTTGTTGACTGCCCCTTGATGGCCGAAAGTCCCCCATCATGTTGGGCCTTTGTGCCCTGGGTTGGTGCTCCGGTGCTTCTTGGGATCGACCCACTAGGACACATGGCCTAGGGTCTCCTAGCCACACTCATGTTTATATTATGTAGAAGGTGATTGCATGTGCAAGGGTTGTTATACCCTCATTTATGCCCACTTGGACCTTCTCTTTCATGTATTACCCCTCCTCTTGGTCTACGTGTGTACAATCCATGATCACACCATCTTATTCAAGAAAGCCTTACCTAGATAAAGGGGAGGATGTTGAGGAATCTTCTACATCGTTGGGGTTACATGGGGCATGACATCCTCCTCCATCTCATCACTTCACTCACATGAAGCCATTTGCATCATTTATCATTATTTTCAGTCTTTTGTGGTTTGGTCCCTGGCTTGTGGGTGACAAACCCTACATTTAAGTTATTTTAAATTTTAGTGAGGTAGGCTCTAAAGTTAGAAAAGACTAAGATGCCTCATATAAATAAAGGCTCCTAGCATTCATTTTTTAACAAGACAATGGTTCTAATATGTACTTATTTATCTTTCTTTTTGTATATTGGAGCATTTGAGCTAGGCGCACCTCTCTCTTTGGCCTACTTTTCTTGTGATGGATGGTAAAATGATGAAATTTTACGGTTTTGCTATCTTACAAGGTTGATTCAAAAAATGGTTGTTATAATTTGTGACTAAGGAGGATCCTAGAACTCTCTCTCTCTTGCTCTTTCCTTGGTGGATGTTGGTAAGATCTTTCCATTTTCTTGTTTGATGTTGCTTTTGTTGAATTTTTAGCATTAGCATGAAAACTTTTAAAATTTGCAGACTAACATAAACGAATGACAAGTGCAGTAAACAACATCAATCACATCAACACATTGAACACAAGACTTTTCACTAGGGAAACCTTTTGTTATCACATATACAGTAGTCGGGCTACCATATTCTATTTTTCAAATTCCAGTACACTTTTTCAGCCAGTTCCCTTCCATATGAGATGCTGAGATGAGCATCTATGATGGATCACTATTTGATGATGGACTATAGTACTTTCCCATGCCATGACTGAGTCTTACGATACTCAGATTTGAGGACTAATGTAGTCATTTAGCCATTTGCAGAGCAATCAATAGTGCCAAGAGTTGCAGCAGTAGTTTCTCATTGGACAAATGTTGGTTCAGATTAATTATTTACATGTATATGACTCAACAAATATTATCTTGTTTTATGGTTATTATTGCTTTTATACTCATTCTTGTGACATGTCTTAGCATCTAGTGTCATGATCTGGCGGTCATATAAATATGTGGACTTGGTTGTATTGATATTGTGTATGTATGTCCCTACTTAGACCTAGAAGTTCTTGACCCGTACTAATTGGTTTTACCCTCCTTAGGGAAAATAGAGGTGATCATTCCCACCATACTTTGGCTTGCTAGTTTTGGTTTCATCGTTCACCATCTCCACCCATCCATTACCTTCCAATTATGTTTCTAACCCGACCTACTACTTGACTTGCGGCATGGAGGACCTTTCCCCACTATAGCCTCTTTGTTGGATGAGCTTCCCTGTTTATTTGTGTCTTGGCTCTAAGTTGCCTAGGTTGTGTTGGCTAAACCCGAAACAAATAGCGCTACCATCAATACAATGTATATGGAAATGACATGAATATCTTGTAAAAAGCCCATTCATGAAAAGTAGTGTTTTTGAACATACATGAATGCAAGGCAAGCCTAATGAAATTGGCTCTAAAGTATAAATATGACATAAATATCTTGTTAAAAGCTCGTTCATGAAAAGTAGTGTTTTTGAACATACATGAATGCAAGGCAAGCCTAATGAATAAAAATAAGTGTAACAAATGCATGGATCAAGGCTATGGAGACTCGAAGGCCCAAAAAGAAATGGTTCTTAAAAGTTATATCTAAAGATTGTTGGCCTCACTTGTACTTGATTTGGATTGTGAGCATTTGTCAAGGTGAATAAGCACCTCTGAACGTAACTTACCCATTTGTGAGACACTGCCATCCCTTGTGTTGTTGCTTGTCCGGCATATGCTAGAGTAAGTATCCCCTTTCCATATCCAAAGTGTCATAGTGTCAGGTTAGTAGTCACCCTTTAGCCTAACCCATTTGATTTTTAGCCTTCAACCTTCACTAGCAAATTGATTACAACTATGAAGTGAGTATGGTCTTGAAAGTTTGGTCTGAGTTATAGTTAATGAACAAAACTCTATACTAGGTTGGTAGATCGCCAGTGAAATGATTACTACTTGTTATAATTGTTATTTGAATGATTTGTAGAGCATGTCTTAACCTCTTAACACTTGCAGCAGATTGATGTTAGCCTGGGTCATATTTATGGATTATTTGATCATTTACAGATTATTATTTTATTTGTCCGGGCATACTGAATATTATACATGATCATGCAGAGATCTGTAGGGTATATGAGTATTCACCTTAGATGGATTTGGACTCCCTTAGTCCAATGAGACAGCTTAGTTTCAGTTCCGGGCATTTACAGTGATGATTTGTCTCAGTATACCATTCTGGTGCAGTTTTGCCATGTTGAATGGCCTGTCAGAGCAAAAAGGTGATTTGATTGATTCACCTAGGGCGTTGTATGAGGAGGGGGTGGTCCAACCACTTGTTTTTACCATTATACGCCCCTCCCAGAGAGCCTGATGGGCTCAATTTGACAACGCAGGCACTCCAGGAGGCAGTTTTGTCAAGTTCACGTTTCCCAAGGCAGATTAAAAATAATAAAAATGGCTACTAAAGAATTCGATTTGGGCTACTGGGGCAAAGAAATGGCATGGGATGAGTTTTGATGATGAGTGTGATGTCTTCCACTCCTCCAACAGTTTCATCATTTATATGGACCCACATCCATCTCGTCGGCATATTTTATGATTTTTTGGAGCTTTTGGAGACTCACGATTTCCTCAAAGAGACACTATTTTGCATTTAAAATTATATTTTATTTATATTGTGCCATGGCAACACACTAGGGGTGTTAGTTAATACCCCTTGGACCCCCCTAAGCTTTATTCATTTTTATTTGAGTGGGATCCCCTCTCCTGGGGCTATTTGTTCCATTGATATATTAAATTATTGTATTGATCCATGTACTTTATGTTGATCTCATCTCAACCGTTGATTAGAACATTTTGATCTTTTAATCTTAGCCAACCGTTTCAAAGGTGGTTAGGATTTTGGTATCTCTCATTCCTATTTAAAGGAGAGAGCTTCTCATTGTAAAGGGGGTCTTTGGCTCTAGGATCTGGATAATAGAAAAACTATTCTTGTGGAAATTTTTGGATCTCCTTGCATTTGGTGTTCTTCGATTGTGATTGGAAAGTCTATTGCTTCCTAGCATTTGGGTATTTGTGGTGAGATCTATATTTTTTTGGAAACATTGTCTTATCTATAGGAGGGTGACTTCACTTGGGCGTTTTTGCAGGGCTTCCTCAACTCGCATGTTTGGCACCGCTTGTATCAAGGGGTTTTCATTAGTATCATTGTGATCTATGATTTCATCTTGCTATTTTTCTGTAGCACTTGTTCTTTTTTCTTAACGCATCAAATCTAATATGGTTGACGTTTGTTCTGCAGGAGAGAGAGCGCATTGGCTTCCTTGGGCAAATCGTTTTACATAGAGGCTTACTTCAAATCTTCTCAAATTGATCGAGACAGCATAGATCATCATCATCAAGGCATCTACAAAGTTATCCAGGTAAGATCTACAGGTTAGTTCTTCTTTTCTTGATCTCAATCCATTGGCATCTTCATTTTCATGTTAAAACCCTAAATATAAAAAATCAAAAAATATTATAGATCAAACCGCTTGATCTCTTAGCAAACCATTTCTGGGTTTTGTAGATCGGGTCAAAAACCCTAAGTGGGTCTTCCTAGATGTTTTGCTTAGGTGACTCCATTGGGCCCAAATCCCAAGGCACTGCTCTCTAAACCTAGCGCTACCCCTCATTTGGCCATTTTCTCTTGTGATTTGATCTTGTTCCTGAGGCTCGAATACTTTGATACTGTCATACTTTCTTTCGAGTCTATCCTGTGGTACTAGGTAGCCCCAATCCTGTCTTTACCCTCCCTGCATTGGTCACGTTTCCCAAGGTAGTGGATATTGTCATCTTTTGCTAGTACCTTGATTCTAGATCTAGTAATAGGCTCATAAGTCACTTGTATTTCAAACTTGGGTCAAATTTCACACCTCATAAACCCCTAATTCACCTTGTGACTTCATCCATAGATATAGGGTTTACTTCACCTTACACCTTACGTACTTCAACCTCATTTGATTTGATCTGGTGTCTTGGTTTGATCTCTCCTATCGGGAGTAGATCTGGGTCTCCCCCATTGTTGTCTTGGGCTAAGATAACATTAATGGAAGATTGCCTCGATTGGCGTGACAATCATCCATTTGGGAGTCAAGGCTATCTTGGTTCCACCTCTTTAGTTGCCCGTCCCTCTATCGTGCGTCCTAGATCCACCTCATAAAGGCAACTACAAGTTTGGTGATAACACCTTTAAAGGACAAAAACCCCAAAAGCATTAGTAATTCATCTTGTAAATGAGATGACTGAGATTTTTCTAAAGATCCACAAACCCTAACTGGGTTATACCACAATTACACAGAAGATCAAATTTCCAAAAATTGCCAAAATGGCTTTTTACCAAGTTAGGGCTTTTCTGCCCTAACTTTCTCTCTCCTGCTAAAAATAGCAGGTTGCCCGAAACTGTACAGCTGCCCTATTTTGTTGTTGCCTGCTGCCCTACGCCTGTCAATACCTTCACGGTTGACCTATACCTGTTCGTACCTGCCCAGTTGCCCTGTACCCGTCTGTACCTGCACGACTGCCCATTTTCTACTACCCACTACCATTTCCTTCTGCTCGGAACCTGCTGAGCAGGTGTGGGCTGCCCGTGGCCCTCCATGCCTGTCTACTGACAGTCGAGCCCTTACGGAGCCTGTTAGTAGTTGCTGCTACAGTCTGCAACAACCCGCAGCCCTCACGGGTTGGCCTAAGGGCTACCCGAGGGTCTGTGGTTGCCACAGCACCTCCTGGATATGCCTATCAAGCTGCCCGCAGGTCTGTAGCAGGCCTTAAACCCTCACGGGTGGCTGCCCGAGGGTTAGTGTCCCTTCCCAAGAAGAGATAAGGGGCAACTGAAAGAAAATAGATTGCCCATGAGACTTCTATCTGCTGCCTGGTGGACTAAGAGAGTTGCCTGTGATTGTAGATGGTTGCCTGGAGATGAAGAAGAAGGGTTAGGGTAGAAACCCTACCTCACAAAAACTAAAAACTTGTAGCAATTGTAAAACCCTAGCTTAGGGTTTACCAAACATAATTGTGAATGCCCTAGCTAGACTCATCTATGCTAGGGCATCACAATAATTGTCCTTCTCTTCAATAACCTGTGAAAACTTCAGTTAGAGCAGTTGTACATGTGAGAGCAAGTGTGTAATAATGAAATGGATTGATCTTTTATATCCTTTGAGTCACTTGTAAGTGGACCAAAATTAGAAAGATCAAAATAATAATATTTTATTCTTTTCTAATTTTGAGTTTTGCCTTTAGTGGTACTAAAAGTCTTTTTACACTTTCACTTTTCCACCTTAGTGGTACTAAGGGTCTTTAAGTACTTTTGACTTTTGATTTAGCCTTCTTTAAGTGCCCCCGTGGTCATCACATGTGGTCAAGGTGGTCTTTCATCACCACTCAAGTACATCATCATAAACAGAGGGAATTACTAATGCTTTTATCTCACACTCTGTGTGACACCAAGATCAGGTACTAAGGTGTCTTAACCAAGGGTAGCTAAGCCTTGGAGAAGATCGCAAAGCCCACTAATTAAGGGTCAGTGTGTCACACATGCCTAGACCCGGTCTGGGGCTTGTAGTGTCTTCCTCGTAACAGACCAGGTGCCTCAACCATGGGCTGCATAATTTGACACTAGGTCAAATACTTGGTAACAGACCAAGTGCCTCCATTCTCCCAGAGAATGGCCCTCAGCCCCTGGCTGAGTCTTGGTAACTGACCAGGTGCCTCCATTCAAAAGAATGGTTACTCAGAACTACGTTGAGTCTACCAGTGCTAGACTGGTTCCACATCGTGGTCCTAGACCAGATGTCACCATTCAACAGAATGGTCACTCAACTCAAGGTTGAGTCCCCCTAGTGTAGAGCTGGGTCCATATCGTGGTCAAGGACCAGATATCATCATTCGTCAAAATGATCACTCAACTCTAGGTTGAGTCCACACTGTGGTCCCGGACCAGGTGTCCCCATTCTCCTAAGAGAATGGCTCTCGATGTTGCTCAGAAAAATCAACACTCCCTCTCAACGAGAGAGGCATTCTCTGCCATGAAAAGCTTGTCACGAAAGTATACGATCATTTGATGCTGTCAGAGGCTTGGTCAAGATATCTGCGATTTGTTCATCCGTACGAATGTACTAGAACTTCAGAGCACCTCTCTGCACTAGGTCTCTGATGAAATGATACCTCATTTCAATGTGTTTCAATCTATCATGAAACATTGAATTCTCCAAAAGATTTATGCAACTCTGATTATCGCAATGGATGATCGTTGAGTCAAGCTTTCCCCCGAACAGATCCGATATAAGTTTTCTGAGCCAAACTGCTTCCTTGCAATAATATACTCTGTCTCAGTTGTACTCTGAACTATGGAACCCTGCTTCCTGCTGGACCAAGAGATCATTGTTGATCCCATACTGAAGCAGTAACCAGAGGTACTTTTTCCGGTCGACTCCACTGCTAGCCCAATCTGAATCTACATATCCAAATAACAATACTCCACTCCTGGAAGTATACCTGAGCCCATAAGTGATAGTACCTCGCACATACCTGAGTACATGTTTGGCAGCTACAAAGTGTATGTGCTTTGGATCGGACATGAACTGACTCAGTGCACTCACTGTGTAACAGATGTCCTGTCTCGTATGCACGAGATACATCAAGGATCCAAAAAGATGTCTAAACAGAGTAGAGTCCACACTCTGTGAACTGGTGGCTAAGTCGCGCAACTTTGTCAAGTTCGTAGTCATGGGTATGCTCATGGACTTGCAGTCCTGCATCCCAAATCTTTGCAAGATATCCACTACATACTTTCCTTATGTTAGGAATATCTCGCCTAGCTTTTGCCAGATCTCTAAGCCAAGGAAGTAATGCATCAATCTGAGATCTTTTATCTCGAATTCAGAGGTATGCTCCCTCTTACACTGTTCATCACCTATAAGAAACAAGTCATCTACATATAGAACAAGTATCAAGACATGATTATGAACAACCTTAAAGTACAAGTTAGAATCAGCTGTACTTTTGGAAAACCCCAAGCTATGGAGAAATCCATCCATCCTCGCATACCAGACTCTTGGAGCTTATTTCAGTCCATACAAGGCTTTCTTCAGTTTACATACATGGGTCTTCTTCCCATGAGTAACAAAGCCTTCAGGTTGTTCAATATAGACTTCCTCCTCAATCTTGCCATTGAGGAAGCCTATCTTTACATCCATCTGATGTAACTTCCATCCGAATACTGCAACAAGTGAAATGATGGTTCTAAAGGTAGTATACCGGCAACATGAGCAAATGTCTCATCATAGTCAATGCCTTCTTTCTGAGTGAAGCCACGAGCTACGAATCTGGCTTTATACTTCTCCACACTGTCATCAACAGCATGCTTGATTTTATAAAGCCATCTGGATGTCACTACTGAATTTCCTGTTGGTCTGGGAACAACTTCCCACACATCATTCTTCATGATTGAACTATACTCTTCAATCAAGGCATTAACCCATACCTGTTTACTTGTTGCTTCTTCGTATGATGAAGGTTCTACACTAATAAGTTGGCTCATAAGCCCTGATTACTTCTGTGGTCTTATGCTTTCTCTGAAAGTCCCGGGAGAAGCTTTATGCTTCTCGCCTTCTTGCAAAGTCTCTCGGTACCAAGCAGGTCTCCTTTTGGAAGGAGGAATTTCAAGCAGTTCTTCTGGTGGACTTTCAGTGTCCTCAAGTGTATCTGTAATTTGATCCTCAAATTCCTCTTCCTCCCTCTGAATTTCTGAATCTCGAAACGCAAGTGGAGGAACTTCATCTTCTGTTGAAAGCTCTAGTGTTTTACGAAACACAGCTTCCTCATGGAAGATCACATCTCTGTTGACTTCAATGTACCTCTGTCCAGGTACATAGACACGATAAGCCTTCGAGCAATCACTGTACCCAACAAATATACCTTTCTTACCGAAGGGCTCTAACTTGGCCCTCTTTTCTTTTGGCACCAGAATGTACACCGGAGTGCCAAAAATCCTCATGTGGTCAACTACAGGTTTCTTCTTGGTGAAGACTTCTTCTGGAGTCTTCTCCCCCAAGATAGGATGAGGGCTTCTATTCTAGATGTACACAACAGCACCTGCAGCTTCTGCCCACAAATATAAAGAAAGATCCAAATCGGTAGGTATTGCATTAGCAGCTTCGTAGATCGTTCTATTCTTCCTTTCTGCAACCCCATTCTACTAAGGGTTGCACGGTACTGTCAGCTCTTTCTTGATTCCTGCTTCTCGGCAAAAACCATCAAATTCATTGGATTCATACTCACCTCCGTTATCTAATCTCAAGATACCGATGTGTCTGCTAGTCTGATTTTCAATCAGTGCCTTGAACTCTTTGAACCTGTCAAAAGTTTCACTCTTGGCCCTGAGGAAGTAAATCCATGACTTCCGAGAGTGATCATCAATGAACAAAACATAATATAAACACCCACTCAAAGAGGGTGAAGACATAGGCCCACAAATGTCAAAAATGAATCAAATCCAAAATGCCTTTAGATCTATTCTTGCTTCTGGAAAAGGATTTCTTAGTGTTCTTACCTAGAGCACATCCTTTGCAGATTCCATCATGTTTTGGAGATACCTCTGGCATACCTGTGACCATCTTCTGCAATCCTGGGAGAGCTATGTAGTGAAGGTGTCCAAACCTTCTATGCCATAGTTCACATGGATCAACTGTGTGGTGTACCAAAGCATGAGTGGAATGTTCGGAAGCCTTGTAAAGACCTCCTTCTCGAACCCCAATTTGTACTGTTGATCTTAGATCTTCGTCCTTTGCCCATAGAAGGACTTTCGTGTCCATGCAAACGACTTTGTAGCCCTTGTCCTCTAAGCCAACAACAAATAGAAGATTCTTCTTTAAACCAGGAACATACAAGACATCATCAATATGAAGAATCGTACCTGAGTCAAGTTGAAGTGAAGTTGAGCCAACTCCTTCAATCTTGTAAGTGGAGTCATCTCCAAGTTCCACCTGTGTGGTGAATTTCTTCTTTCTGTAACTAGTGAGAGCTCCACGGTTACCTGTCATGTGCCTAGAGGCACCACTGTCCACTAACCAAGAGGTGGCATTGTCTGTGAAAGAACCAGTGAGAGCAAAAATCAGGTAGTACTCTCTTCTACGTTCTTCTTCTTTGTTAGCCTTGGTTTTCTTCTTCTTTTTTGGTTCTTCTTCTTCTTCTTCTTCTTCTGCTTCTGAGCAAAGGCTTGAAACCTTCACTTGGGTTTCTTCTTGGCTTGCCTGCAATCCTTGGCGAAATGTCCAAACTTGTGGCAATTATAGCATTCCACTTTTGACATGTCAGAGAACTTACCTTGAGGTTTATTTCCCTTCTTTTGATGAGGAAAAGGCTTCTTGAACTTCTTTGTCTTTGCTACAAGTGCAAGGTTACCTTACCTAAGGTCCTTCCCTCTTCTTCTATGCAATCATGCCACAGTCTTTCGAAAGTTGGTTGATTCTCTCGTCCACTGAGAGATGCCATGAAGGTTTCCCAAGAGCTTGGGAGACCATCAACCACAGTTTGTACAAGGTCATCATCATCAACAACAATACCAATAGCAATAAGTTGATCTCTTACCTGTGCAATCTTTGTGAAGAAAGAACCAACCCCTTCATCCTTGTTCAGCTTCAAAGTTCGTAGCCTCTTCTTCAAGACTCTCTTATGACTGGGAGCCTTCTTCTCATACAAGTTAGCCAAGGTGTCAAAGCATTCTTTGCTAGTATTTAGAGCTATGATGTTGGGCATCACCGTTTCTTTAACAGAATCATAAATGATTCTTCTAGCGTTAGCCTGAATTGTAAGCAAGTCTGCTAACATTAGATGTTGGCTCTTCACTGACGTTGAACACAATGTCATCCAAGTCATTTTCTTCTAGAATAGTTGTCAACCTAGCCTTCCAGGGGTTGTAGTTGGTTGAACCTTGTAGCTTCTCTTCCGGTCTGAAGATATTGACGGCCATCTCTGCCACTTAGTCAAATGTTAAGTCTGCAAAATATCCCAAGGTCTAGGAAGACAACAGCAATGTCCCTTTACTATGTCTTTACATGCTAAGCTCTGATACCATGTTGAATTTTTAGCATTAGCATGAATACTTTTAAAATTCGCAGACTAACATAAACAAATGACAAGTGCAGTAAACAACATCAATCCCATCAACACATTGAACACAAGATTTTTCACTAGGGAAACCTTTAAAGGATAACAACCCCAAAAGCATTAGTAATTCATCTCGTAAATGAGATGAATGAGATTTTTCCAAAGATCCACAAACCCTAACTGAGTTATACCACAATTACACAGAAGATCAAATTTCCAAAAATTGTCAAAATGGCTTTTTACCAAGTTAGGGCTAATCTGCCCTAACTTTCTCTCTCTTGCTAAAAATAGCAGGCTGCCCGAAACTGTACGGCTACCCTATTTTGCTGCTATCTGCTTCCCTGCACCTGTCTGTAGCTGCCCGACTTCCCTATACCTGCCTGGTTGCCCTATACTCGTCCATACCTGCCCAGTTGCCCTTTTTCTGCTACTCGTTGCCCTTTCCTTCTGCCCGGGAGCTGCTGGGCAGGTCCGTGTGTTGCCCGTGGCCCTTCGGACCTGTCTACTGACAGCCAGAGACCTTACGAGGCCTATTAGCAGCTGCTGCAACAGCCTGCAACCCTCACAGGCTAGCCTAAGGGCTACCCGAGGGTCTGTGGTTGCCACAGTACCCTCCCAGGTATGCCTATCAGGCTGCCTGCGGGTCTGTAGTAGGCCCTAAACCCTCACGAGTTGCTACCCGAGGGTTAGGGTGTGGGGTCGAGCCCTGCCCGAGTAAAGATAAGGGGCAACCCAAAGAAAATAGGTTTCCCATGGCACGCTGTCTGCTGCCCAGTGATTGAGAGAGGTGCCCGTGAGTGTAGATGGTTGCCCGGAGAGGAAGAAGAAGGGTTAGGGTAGAAACCCTAACTCACAGAAACTGAAAACTTGTAGCAGTTGTAAAACCCTAGCTTAGGGTTTACCAAACATAATTGTGAATGCCCTAGCTATACTGTTGGAGGAGCAAGTCGTTATACCGACTTGAACGATAGCCGACTAAGTCGGTCAGCCGACTAATGAGAGATTAAGTCAGCCACTTAAGGTCGTGTCAGTTGAGTGAACCGATAGGTAGTTATTTGTAACTGTTCAGATGAGAACTCGGTTCAGTTCTCTGCATTGTATGGACCCTTTCACTATAATATAATCTGTTATTCTACTTACTTGTTATTGTCTCTTATCTATGTTATGTATGTCTGTATTAATGTGTATTATTGGTAACCCTATGTGATCTGTAAGATTACAACATTGGTTTCGTTGCCGATAGTACATGTATGAGATGTATACAAGCGGATAATATCAGAACAAGAGATTAAGGACTGGTGGGAACGTAAAATAGCAAACTCCTTGCAAAATTACGCAAGAAGAAACAGATTAACGACTGCTCAAGCAAATGAAAGGTTCTTTACCGAGACTCATGAGAAGTTTGTAGAATCAGTGCCCCAGCTTTTGAAGAAACTCCTGGATGAAAAAGCCGGAAGCGATTAAAGACCAACAGCTGCTAGACAAATTGATTCAAGGGGGAAAAACAAACCTGTCGGAGTGTTTCGAAAAGATCGTCGACGAATTCCGTGAGGAGCAAGCTGTAGAGGAAAGAACTTCGGTGGAAACTATCCAGAAGAAATTCTACATAGACCTCACCGAACAATTCTTGTGTTCCTTACCGACCTTGCTGTTCAAATTTCTAATCGAGAAAGGAGTAGGTCATATTGTTGAACCTCATCCATTACTACGCGAATCGCCACAAAATACTAACTGGGCGGAGAAACGAAAGAAGTGGGAGAAATTCATTGACAAAAGGGAGTGGGAATACTTCCTAAGCAAGTGAACAGAACTATCCGAGCTTTCTAAAGCGTCGGGTAGGCAATGGGGGGGTAGTTGGTCGTATGTGGGGGTAAAGTGAAGAGGATTCTAGTCGACTAAAGAGAAACCATTCACCAGCGATGAGAAGTCGACCTAAAAGGGAATCGAAAGGACAGTATCACATAAAGGTACGACGGACTTTCAGAAAATAGAGAGGGAGAAGAGGCTACAAAAAAGGGAAGAGAGAAGAGAAAGAGCCATAGCGCTGCAAAGAGGAATGAGCACTAGGGTGACAAACCAAGAGAGAAGTCCGCCAGAGTTGGGTCATGACCGACATGAGGAAGGCGTGGAAGAAGAAGCGTCCCCTATGGAAGAAGATTTGTGGATAGAGCACCAAGAAGCTCTCCAATTAGAAGTCCCCCAGTAGGTAAGACCTCTATCTCCAACGGATCCGAGTAGCAGGATACAAACAATTGTCGAAGAGGACCTCAGACTAGGAGCTGGTGACTTTGGTATTTGGAGCCAACTAGACGACGAAAGAAACGATGATAATCATCTAATTATCCGTCGACCAGAAGAAAGAAATTGGGTCACGCTTCAAGCGTTACCCTCCAACCGGAGTATCCACTTACTTTACCCGACACACGAAGGAGCACCCCCCCTACCAAATACAGCTTTGGAAGATACAGAAAATTTGGAGCTGCTGACAAATAATTGCAGTTGGACATCGACGAGAGAAGTCGACCCCGACCGACTGCTTGTCGGAGAAGAAACGGCAACCAAGACGACCGACGAAAACGAGAGTTCTGTCGACAATAATTCTACACATAAGAATAAACAAAATAACCCACTATCCCCACCACCGCCACCTCCTAAGGAAGACAGTGATAGTGACTCCAACATGGGTCACGGGACAGCGCACATCCCTCTATATGAGGGCGATGAGGACCCCAGATGACATTGGTTCGTCTGTGAGTCGACTTGTGAGGCCAACTAAGTTACTAATGAAGACAGACAGATGGCGCAGTTCGTCGGTGCCTTAAGGAAGAGGGCATTAACTTGGTATATGACATTTTTCTGAGAGAACCCCACGAGCAACAAAAGCCGAAGTCAAAGCACAATTTCTATCGTTCTTTAAAACTCTAGATGCAAAACATCTGGCAGCAAAGAAATTAAAGACAACATCACCAAAGCTAGGAGAAACAGTCTGCGACTATGACAAACGCTAGAAAGACCTTCTCAGCCAGTTGGATTATGTCATTGATGAGCAACTATTAATTCAGTGGTTTCTTGCAAGTCTGTCACAGAAGATTCGTCGACACATCAGTCTGGAGACATTCAGAGCTTATGAAGATGCGCTCACAAAAGCTCTACAAGTAGAAATGGATGAAGACATTCCAGTATACTCCACAGATCACAAACTAGAGGAACAGCTTGAGATCATGCAGAAATCTCTAAAAGAGCTAAACCTTAAGAGTCGGGATATTTGGTGCACGAAGTGCTCGACGGCCGGTCATTCAAAGGACAACTGCCAACAGGATATTAGCCGACAAGATGTTCGATTTGTGCAAACAAAATGTTTCTGCAACATCTGCCAGGAGCATGGAGAGCATACCACAAAAGATTGCCCATTCAACATGAAGAATGGCAAAGCATCATGGTGCGCAATCTGTGAAACTAAAAATCACAACACCTCAGACTACCACCTGAATCTAAAGAATCGACAAAATTATTGGGCAATATATCAGACTAACGCAGTTACACAAAACAATGACCAAAATGACCAAAATAATCAAAGGTATGAGGGTCGTCGGTACGAACGCCGGTTTGACAACCGAAGTGGAGGCTATGGAAGTCGAGGTCGATTCTCGGGGAATCGAGACAACCGACCACGTCGGCCCTTCCAATGTTTCACATGTTACAAGGAAGGACACCGACATGCAAGCTGTCCATACAAGGACAAGACTGACCTAAAATTCTGTACTAATTGTGGTGTAGGAGATCACTCATTAGAGGATTGCCCTATTATGCTTGAAAAGATAAAGAAAAAGAAGAATGTTAATGTCTTGTCGTGTGTGCAAAAACATGATATTATCAATACAAAGAATTTACATATCGTAACCCGACAAGGGACGAAAACTGGGAATGATAACCCCCAAATAAGCAAGATAAAAGAAAAAAATGTTTATCCTGACCCAGTTAAAGAAAAACAAATATATAAAGATGCAACAAATATATTTAGAGAATTTGCTCGACAGAAAGAAGAAGATGATAATCAACAGGACACAGTAAAAGAGCCAATACAGTTGGTACAAAAAGATAAAACAATATCGCAATTCATCGACTTACTGTATAAAATAAAACACAACAAAAACACCGAAAAACAAACAAAGAATATCTGCAGCTTAAACCAAAAAAATAAAAGTGATGCCGACCCACTTGTCGACTTGGAAATTGAAGGATACCGTGTCCGACAAGTTCTACTCGATTTCAGATCACAGGTAAATATTACGACTCGAGACACATGGGAACAGTTAGGCAGACCTCGATTATATGAATCATGCATATACCTGAAACTAGCAAACCAAGGCCTAATTAAACCTATTGGAGTCTGGAAAAATGTCGACACAACGATAAAAGATATATCAACTAAAGTCAACTTCGAAATTATTGACCCTAAGGAAAGATCCAGTTCCTTCCCAACATTAGTAGGTCGACCTTGGGGGAGAAAAATGAAAGCCTCGATATCCTTGGACAAAGAAAGAATCAAATTAAAGGGGAATGGACAAAAAGTCATAGTACCTATCCATCCATCCCAAGGAGAACCTTGGACAGAACCAATTGATGAAGAAGTTGACATCCGACAACTATATCAAATACAGAATAATGAAGATTACACAGAACCTAATACATATGGTGAACTTTACTTAGGAAACCAAGACTCAGTAGGATACAATTCAGATGCAGAACTATATGATTGGGAGGTTGAAAACTATGAAACAAAAGCAAGAGGATGCTAGACTATTCAAAAAGTACAGAAGAAACCAGTCAAACAATGCTTTGTGGTGTCCAGCATCCCAAAAATATTTGAAAAGAAAATTAGGGAATATCCTACATTACAACCAACAAATATAAATACCACAAAAATCCCAAGGTATAAAGAAAAAGAATCGCCAGTTATGCATGTAGAGCAAGTATCTAGGAACATCAGTGAACATGGCCGACTACAAAGTTTAGTAAAACTTTTACAGGACAAGCTGCTAGATGGTGGGATACCCATCAGTCAAGACTACAAACATGGACAACAGCTTCAACTTATTTTGTAGAAAGGTTTGGAGGAAATAAGTTAACCAACCAAGCTCAGATACATATATTTACCCAAGGACAGGATCTAGAAAACCATATAAAGATATCTGAAAAAGAATGGAGAAGACTGGGATATAAAGATGAACGTACATGGCCACACTTATTTCCATGAACACTCGTCGACTTACCGAACAAATGGTACAAGATGGAAGAAGCTCGGAGTGAAACATTCCTATGGCATGAACTTAAAGAAAATTTTATCAAAGATTTCAACTTTCAACCCCAAAATGAGAATTTGGTAGAAACTGCAAAATAGATCAAAGCATTTGTACAACCGACAGAAAACAAAACCCTCAGGGGCAACCGATCGACAATAAACTGTAACAATATACAAACCGGGACAATACCACAGTCAACAAGACTACAGTTGGAAACTGAAAAGTCGAAAGAGAAAAGTTTTAGATGGAAATCAAATCATGTCGAAACGACCAAACCTATTCGCACAGTACTCAAAGTTGTAACAACCGACAAGTAGGATAACGACCGAATGACTGCAGCAAACTTCCCTACCACATTCTCACAGTTTAAGGAAGGAAGTCGACCAATCAATGAAGCTAAAGCACCGGAATGGCTAGAGGCTAAAATTAAAACTAGAGAAGTCGACATATCAAATGATGATCGACCAAAAATAGCAAAAATTAGAGACTACTGGTCTGAAGCACAAACAGCAGAGATCACAAACCTACTGAAAGAATTTTAGGATGTATTTGCTAGAGACTATAAGGATCTTAAAGGTCTAGTACATTAAATGGGCGAAATGAAGATCGACATAAAACCTAATGTTAGACCTGTCAAGAAACGACGATATAAACTAGCTCACAAATACAAAGAGATAGTCAAGAAAGAGATTGATAACATGCTTGCAGCAGGAATCATCTATCCTATTGACCAATCAGAATGGGCAAGTCCAATGATGGTTCAACCAAAGAAACATGATCCAACCAAACTAAGGATCTGTGTCGACTTCAGAGAACTCAATAAAGTTACAATAACAGACCCATTTCCAACTCCTTATGCAAATGAAATCTTAAATGAGGTAGCAGAACATGAATGCTATTCATTTACAAATGGATTCTCAAGTTATAATCAAGTACCAATAGCCAAAGAAGATCAGAAAAAGACAACATTTGTATGTGAATTTGGCTCATTTGCTTACAGGGTTATGCCTTTTGGACTTAAAAATGCACCTGCAGTCTTTTCAAGGATTGTGATTAAAACATTTCAGGAGTACATTTACAAAACAATGGCGGTATATTTCGACGATTGGACAATATACTCTACACTAAAGGACCATTGTAAATGGCTAAGACTTATGTTGGAACGATGTCGACAAATCCAACTATCACTAAACATCAAGAAGTGCATATTTTTAACTCCTATAGGAATACTATTAGGGCATATCGTCTGTAAAGAAGGTATTAAAGTCGACTTCACAAAAATAAAAATCATCCTAGACTTAAAACCCCCAATGAATCCGAAACAAGTCAAGGTACTACTTGGTCATACAGGATACTATAGAAAATTCGTAAGACATTATTCAGCCATGACATACTCATTGGAAGAATTGCTAAGAGATAATCAGGAATTTAATTAGACAGAGGAGTGCGACATATCATTCGAAAAACTAAAAAGAAAGCTAGTCGAAGCACCCATCCTAAGGTTTCTAAACTGGTCGATCAAATTCCATGTACACATCGACGCATCAGACCTAGCAATAGGAGCAATCCTAACTTAGCCAGGAGAAGATGGAATGGACTATCCTATAGTTTACAGTAACAGAAAACTAAACAAAGCTGAAAGAAACTATTCGACAACCGAAAGAGAAGCATTAGGAATGGTCTTCACACTACAAAAAGATTGACACTATCTACTATCTAATCCATTCATCTTTTACACTGACCATCAAGCACTAAAATACCTCGTAAATAAGCCTCTACACCATGGAAGAATTTGTCGATGGCTACTTCTATTCCAAGAATTTGAATTCGAAGTCGTTGTCAGACCAGGTAAGCTAAATGCCGGTCCCAACCACTTATCCTGAATCGACACAAGGGAGAAACCGACAAGAGTCGAAGACGACTTACCGGATGCACATTTATTTCGAATAGAAGCAGTCTCGACAGAGTTAGAGGAAATAGCTCAGTTTTTAGAAGATGGACAAGCAACAGAAGGCATGAGTACGAAGAAAAAACAAATCTTAGCCATGAAAGCTGCACCATATAGTCTCATAAATGGATTCCTATATAAAATGGGGTTAGACGACATTCTCAGAAGGTGCGAACTGGAACACGAAAGAAATAATATCATGCATGAAGCACATTACGGACCTGCTGGAGGACACTTCCAAGCAGACACAACTGCAAAGAAAATCCAACAATCAGGGTTGTGGTGGCCGACACTCAACAAAGATTGCAAAAATTTTGTAAGCCAATGTGACAGATGTCAACGGCTGGGTCGACCCTTGCCTAGTACAGAAATGCCCCTGATATCAGTAAACCCAAGTTTGACATTCGAAATTTGGGCCATCGACTTCATAGGACCATTTCCTAAACCAGCAAAAAGAACAGGTGCAAGGTACATAATAACTGCAGTCGAATACGTAACCAAATGGGCAGAGGCAGAACCAGTCGACACATGTTCCAGCGAGATAGCTGCTAAGTTTATCTATGAGAATATCATTACCAGATTTGGATGTCCATTAACCCTAATCAGTGACCAGGGAACACACTTCATAAATAAAACTATTAAAACACTAACAGACCAGTTCCAAATCGACCACCGTCGGAGTACAACATACCATCCTCAGTCGAATGGAGCAATTAAAGCATTTAACAAAACATTAACAAAAGGATTAACAAAAATATGTAATGCTGATAAAGACGACTGGGATGAAAAGATACCTGCAGTACTATGAGCATACAAAACGGCATACAAGCGTTCAACCGACCAAACACCGTTCCGACTAGTTTATGGACAGGAAGCAGTAGTTCCTCTACACTTTTGACAACAGACACCTATTATCGCAGAATTTTTACATGTCAATGTCGAACAAGGAAGAAAGGACCGACTATTGCAACTAAGTAAACTTGAAGAACACTAACTAATCGCGATCCAACATCAAGAAATCCAAAAACAACAACAAAAGGCATGGCACGATAGAAACATCAAAAACAAAAATCTGTCGGTAGGAGACCTTGCCTTCTTATACAATAGTCGGGTGAAAGGAAAACCTAAAAAGCTACATACAGAATGGATGGGACCCTATATTGTCGAAAAGATACATACCAACGGATCAGTCCGACTAGGACGTAACAAGGCATAGTATTTCAGAAACTCGTTATTGGGGCCCGACTAAAACGCTACAGAAACTAAAACAAATCCATTCTTAAAAAAATCTATAAAAATCTATAAAAAAAATCCAAAAAGCAAAATAGTTCTGATACACGCACAAAAGAATGACAGGGAATCACCACTTCGACCACCAACATCATGCCCATCGATATAACACCATTGACCATTTTCATAACCGACATTGACCGACGACCTCGACAGTCCCATCATGCATTCATGACTTCAAGCGCCAAAACCCAAGCACCATTAACGCACACTCAAGTGATCTCGCTGGACTATCACGTCCGCCATTAATACACTCGTCGACAAAAACATCCAACGCATCCACTATAAATATTGAACCACCAAAGGATCATTCACTGCAATTCAAATAAAGGGAGCATCAGAGCAACCAAACGACTGAAAACCAAGAGCACCGAAGTAAAATCGACCCTTAGACCGACAAGATGGCACCAAAACAGACTAGAGTCTCAGCCAAAACCAAGGAACTACAGACTGCGGAGACACCATTAGTAAGAAGACTGAAGAACATCAAGAATGCTAAGGTGCAGGAGGGTTCATGGGCAAAACTATGGGCCGAGATAAAAGAATGGGCGTACGTCGACAAGAAACCTACCCCAGCTGCAAAGAAAATACAACACAGTTCCATTGTAAATTATGTCAACGCACCGCTCATGGCCAGTTTCGGTGGCACAAAAGAAACAGTGGTAAAGTTTATCATAAGCCGGTACCAACGGAAAGGTATACAGATGGGCTGAGTATGTCGCCGACATGATCAAAAACATCTGTGAAAAATGCTAGGAGACAGGAGGAATTATCAAGTTCCCGTCCCTTATCTTATAGATAGTAATGTACTCTTTGTGCCCTGTCGAGGACAAGCAGTTTCAAGAGCCGAAAAGATTTCATATGTGGAGGTTCAAACCGTTCGCCCAGAGTGGAACAATGAAGGAACTTACAAATGGGAAAGTGTTGTTGGAAAACTGGCTCCAGCAGCTAGAAGTCCACACAACCAGATGGAGGGTGCCTCAAAACATCCAAAGAAGTCTGCCTAAAAAGGCCCACATTCAGCTAGAACTCGACCATACTACAGTGTGGTACATGCAGGGCACCAAAACAAATGCAAAAACCCTCGACTACTATCCGGCAGTTGAAGACATCTTTCGGGAGCTATCTCGACAAGCAGGAACAAAAGTACCAATACTAGCAAAGGCAAAGGAAACAAACTTCTCGATAGAGGAACCGCTGACAGACTAGGAGAAGGAGGAGGATTATGAGCTTAACCTATACATCAGTACCTTTGTGTCAGAGGAGACACCGGTCGAAGGCCCTGGTCGACTGCAAATCATAATCAAACCTCCGACGACACAAAGAGAAGAGACACACGCAGAACAACAGGTAACCAATCCGGTTGAAGAAAATCTCATCCCGACTCAAGAGCCAAGGGGAGAGAGAAATCGAAAATCCAGAGTATGCTGCCACCAAAGAAAATATAACCAAATTGTCGAAAGAGATAGCAGCCTCAAGAAAAAGGGAGAAAACACAGCAACAGCAACAAGGGAAAGGTAAACGCAAGCTTATCATTGCAGAATCTTTAGAAGATGAGGAGGAACTGGCAGCTACGGCCCTCGACATAATAGAAGATGCCGCAGCAAACAAAGTGCCAGTGGAAACCCAATTTCAGAAATTTGTCGAGGCAGGGGCACAACCAGGTCGACCAAAGAAGGCGAAGAGCACACACACTTCGACCGCCGAAAATGTTGTGGATCTCGTGTTTACACCCCCGCCTCTGTCTCCGACAAAAATAATAGAAGAACTAATAACAGAATAGCTTTCAGTAAGCCTACTCGACTTATGCAAGAATGCTATGTCGGAGGCTATGAAGGAAAAGTTCAACCGTGACAGAGACCTCCAGGCATACATTGAAAAACTGCCTGAGATATTCACCACGATGCAGAAGCTCTCTACCAAAGCACCTTTGTTCGATGTCGACGGATCTCAACTACCCATTTCCCAACCTGGCCAAGTACTCCAGAGGCCAAAGACTGTGGCAATAATAAGCTCGACGTTCCAAAGGAACCTCGACAAAGAAGCTGAAGTTGTCGCAAGTCGAACCACATCTATCATTCCGACTGAACCCGAACCCCACCTACCAGCTTCTGAATTGACTGACGATGAGGAAGGAGAAAATATGGAGGACATAAGTCGAGAAATCGACCAACTGTTCTCCGACATGGACTCACCCCCTCAGATCCACAATCCATCACCCGACCACACTTCCACCAATCCAATCACACCTGACCATTCACCAACACCATCACCACCACCCCCCGACTCAGAACCTCTAATTCAACCACATCCACTTCTGGACCCCCTATATCCAACCAACCAGAGGTACAACCAGATGCAGCAGTCATCCAACCGACTCAAACAGAAATACCATCAATCACTGTTGCCCATCAAACAGACAATCCAGACCTGACTCTTGCAGGTACACAGGTGCTGAAACAAGCAAAAACACAGAAGCACAAGAAGAAGAAGGAGAAAAAGAAGAAGGACCATCATGGACAGACAACAATGGTCCACATCAGTCAACTTGGGTCGACCACTGCGGTCGATGCAACCAAGTTAAGGGATAGGGAGCTAGGACAACTCCTCGAAACACTGGCAATTGAAGCAAAGACAAGGAGCCAGCAGAGACGTAAGGAGCTCGACAACAATGAAAAAGAACAAGTCGAGTTTCTCAACAAATGCAGAAGCCTTGTACAAACGATGATACCAGGACCAGCAGAGGTTGACACCGACAAACCACTAGAAAGAGTTTATCAGCTGTTTGAGAGTGTGGTGTCGGTGCTACAGGCACAAATTCAAGACACAAAAGAGGAGCAGAAAGAAGAAACCGTCCGACTATATTTTGGAGCAGCACACAGCCTTTGCAGAAGCATACAAGGTGTTGCAAGATCACATGGAGGAGTCTGTCATTACAGAAGAAGTACTGCGAGACTGGCCTGCCTACTACAGGCAAGTCTATCAGTGAATCAGGCAGACCCGACAAGAGATCCAAGCACTAGAGAAGAGGAAAAGCACTGACGAAGCACTCAGACGCACAATTGAAGACCAAATAGTGCTTGAAACAGCCAAACTACAAAAGCTCAAGCGAGAAGCACATCAGTGGGTGCAACAAGCCATTCCAAACTTAGAAAAAGTAGACATCATCTGCCTGCAGATGAAACGTCTGCTGGAGACAGCAGAGGAAAAGGACCAGTTTATGGCTCCCGACATGGAAAGAATAGCTGAAATTTCCATTCAAGAGAAAATGTCGATCCTATCAAGTTTGACTACACTAACCAACGACATACAGAAAATATTGCAGAGTTGAACGGATTTTCAACATCAGCTGGCAGTGACAGTTGAAGCAATTGTCGAAGTCTGCGTACGGAAAAGACCAACCATCAGACTTCACAGCCCATGAAGATCAAGCATAAGAATAACTACTTAGACAGACAAAGAAAGTTTGCTACCTCCCTGTTTCTTCGGGACGAAGAAACGTTTTGTTCGTGGGGGAGATGTTGGAGGAGCAAGTCGGTATGCCGACTTGAACGATAGCCGACTAAGCCGGTCAGTCGACTAATGAGAGATTAGGTCGGCCACCTAAGGTCATGTCGGTTGAGTGAACCGACAGGTAGTTATTTGTAACTGTTTCTAAATCATATATATTAGGCTATTGAGCCAGATGAGAACTCGGTTCAGTTCTCTGTATTGTATGGACCCTTTCACTATAATATAATCTGTTATTCTACTTACTTGTTCTTGTCTCTTGTCTCTATTATGTATGTCTGTATTAATGTGTATTATTGGTAACCCTATGTGATCTGTGAGATTACAACATATACTCATCCATGCTAGGGTATCAGAGTAATTGTCCTTCTCTTCAATAACCTGTGAAAATTTTAGTTGGAGCAGTTGTACCTGTGAGAGCAAGTGTGTAATAATGGAATGGATCGATCTTCTTTTATATCCTTTGAGTCACCTGTAAGTGGACCAAAATTAGAAAGATCAAAATAATAATATTTTACTCTTCTTTAATTTTGACTTTTGCCTTTAGTGGTACTAAAGGTCTGTTTGCACTTTCACTTTTACACCTTAGTGGTACTAAGGGTCTTTAAGTACTTTTGACTTTTGCTTTAGCCTTCTTTAAGTGCCCCTGTGGTCATCACATGTGGTTAAGGTGGTCTTTCATCACCACTCAAAGTACATCATCATAAACAGAGAGAATTACTAATGCTCTTATCTCACACTCTGTGTGACACCAAGACCGGGTACTAAGGTGTCTTAACCAAGGGTAGCTAAGCCTTGGAGAAGATCGCAAAGCCCACTGATCAAGGGTCAGAGTATCACACATGCCTAGACCCAATCTGGGGCTTATAGTGTCTTCCTCGTAACAAACCAGGTGCCTCAAACATGGGCTGCATAATTTGACACTAGGTCAAATACTTGGTAACAGATCAAGCGCCTCCATTCTCCCGGAGAATGGCCCTTAGCCTCGGGCTGAGTTCTAGTAACTAACCAAGTGCCTCCATTCAAAAGAATGGCTACTCAGAACTAGGCTGAGTCTACCAATGCTAGACTAGTTCCACATAGTGGTCCCGAACCAGATGTCACCATTCAACAGAATGGTCACTCAACTCAAGGTTGAGTCCCCCCAGTGCACAGCTAGGTCCACATTGTGGTCAAGGACCAAATATCATCATTCATCAGAATGATCACTCAACTCTAGGTTGAATCCACACCGTGGTCTCGAACCAAGTGTCCCCATTCTCCTGAGAGAATGGCTCTCGATGCTGCTCAGAAAAATCAACAGCTTTTGCACCATAAGCAAGGTAAATAAAGGTTTTATTGACATCTTGTCAATCTTGTTTGAGGAGACTTTCCTCTTGAATAAGCTCTCCATAGTGGGGCCTTGGGAATCATTGTTTGCCCTAATTAGGGTTTGGGTACTTTGACCTAACTTGAGTTACTAGCCTTTGCCCTAATTGGTAAATCTTGAATAGCCAAATTGAGTAGAGACATTGCCTCGATATCTTATTGCCCAAGGGTTGAGGGCTAAAGGTCATAACCCCTTCACTTCTCTTTCTTATTAAAATTGTGTTGTATATATACATTGTAAAAATACCAAAAAATATAATATTTGGAAAACCCTAAAAATTTATAAAATTCATATCTCAAAAAATATCATGAAATTGGAAATTGTGCTATTTTCAAACCCCACAAAAACCGTTAACAATTATTAAGAAGTGTTAAAGACAAATCGAATCCCTTTCTCTCGGAAGGAGTATACCAAATTCCTTGTTCTTCGGTAAATTCTATATAGGTCAAGCCGGAAGAACCATCCAAACTCGGCTCAAAGAACACATTGCAGATACTAACCACAACCGTTTGAACAAATCTACGATAGTTGAGCACTCCTTCAACTCCAAACATCTTATCTGTTTTGACTAAACTAAAAATTTTGCGTCCACTTCTCACTACACCTCACGCCTTATAAGAGAATCCCTAGAAATAGAAAAGAATCCCCGTAATTTCAATCAGGAGGACGGCTATAAACTAAGTCATTCGTGGAAACCCTTAATCTATCATATATCCCATTAACTTTACTACTTCCCTCCCCCCTTGTTTTCTCTTCCTCTTCTTATTCTCTAACCTTGCCCCTATTTCCTATTTAATTAAATTATTCGATCCTTTTAATTTTCTAATTCTTTCCTAATTAAAAAATTGTGAACCTTTTACTTTTTTCCACTTTCTTTTATACATTTTTTCTCCAATATTTTTCCTCTAATCCTCTTTACCCACAACCTCCCAAAGCTTCACTCTGATACCCCCTTTCTTCATCTTTCTTCCTCTTATTAAATTTGAATCCTACTAACCCCCCTAATAAAATTATTCATTCTTTTATATTATTCAATATTCCCTATTATTTGTAAGAACCCTAGTTTTTAACCTAACCTCCTTTTCCTCGCGCTATGCACCTTTTCCTTACTTTATGCACTTTTCTCAATCTATTTAATAGTTTAATTAATTATTTAATCATTTAATTAATTATTTAAGCCTAGCTTAAGGGCTTTTACCTTCCATTTAAACTTATCGGCAAAAATCTATTATGCCTATTTATTTTGCTTCTAACTTTCTACTCTTTTCTATTCAACATAGCTTCTTCTCTGCCCCTGATGATGGGTGCAATGTCCACCCAAAAAGTTGGGTTCCAAATGCCACAATGATTACCCACTGTGAAAATATCCATGCTCAAGTGAATTCCAGAAACAAATGCCACAATGATTACCCACTGTGAAAATATCCATGCTCAAACTCTTAAGTCTACTAAATTCTAAATGGGATCTAAAATTCTACTTTTTGCATGAAGTCCATGAGGTTGGAGCCACTCAACATCCTGTAACAATTAATGGTAATGTTAAAAATTTAAGTAACAAGGATAAAAAAGGAAAGAGAAGGAGAATGTCAACTTTTACTTTAAGAATTTTATATTACTAGGGTTTAAGGTTAGTTTAAAGGGTTTTTTAAACCCTCTTTTATTTTTATTTTTAATTTTTATGGTCAAAATCATGTTCCCATGTGCGACATACAGACCTATACCCAAACTGGCCATTTCCATACAAAGTTAGCCAATTTAGGCATTTAACACTGGTTTAGCACAAAACCAACCAATTTTGGAAAAAACGCTCTAGTTCTAATAACACTATTCTGAATACTCCCATCATGTACAAACCTGGAATCAAACTCGAGATCATCCTCCATCAAGGCATCACACTTATTCTCCTCAAGACAATTGGAATGCTCACAGAGAGAAGGAACCAACACAATCTGACTAGCATATCTACTAGGAGGTATACTCACCCCACTGAAGATCTGCTCCTATGTGATGTCCCTTTCCAGGTGATTATTTGATGTCACTTAGGCCTAGAATATTTTATTTTTAAAAGTGATATTTTAGATGGTATTGGGCATTTCATGGTATTTCCGATGGTATGAAGCTTCAAAGGAAGATAAGAGAAGGGGCAACACCTCATCTAGGCATCATGTATTATGGACTTGATCTCTTGTGGAGTAACCTGGTGAACCAGGGTTTTTGTTAAGGTTTGGCAAAACCCTTCCATCTTAGTTTGGTTTCGGTGGTGAAATATCCACCCCAGCTAAACTATCAGGAAATCCATTCGGAGTTTCCGATTGAGCTTCAACTGACAATTTCAATCCATTATGTGGTCTCAAGCTTTCTTAGGCAAATTTCATCTTGTGAATCCGATTTCCGTAGGAGGAGTCAGATCCAATATTTGAGGGTCGAGTTCATTCATTGAAGGGGTCGAGTTCCTTGGGCAATCGATTCCAAGGAGGAAGTTGAATCATTCTTATGGAGATCGCATTTCTTGAGAGGGGTCCAAGTTCAATTGTTGAAGGGCGATCTCATGTTGGAGGAGAGACTGTAAGCATTGCAATAATCCATGACATTAGAGAAAGGGGACATTCCCTTTCTATTAGTTGACGGGTTCAGGACGGATCGTGTTCAGTTGAGGGAGGCCACATTCACCTTTGTGGAGGGGTTGAGCTACTATAAAGGAGTCGCGTCAAGCATTTAAGGCCGTAGGGCCGTTTGAAGAAGAAGATCAACAGAGGTTGTGAGGGCCATTCGTGAAGAGTAGTGGAAAGAAACAAGACCAAAGGTCTTAGGAAGATGCACGTTTGTGAAGACAACCGTGTAAGGGAAAAAGAAGGATGTGGCTAGCACCACCAAAATCAAGACAAGGGTGCCTGGGACTGGGCTTGACATGAGGAGCCATAGATAGCCATGAGGTTGGGAAGAGTCGAGAGTCGAGACCCACCTTTCTTACTGGCCCAAGACTATTGGGAGAAACATTGGGATTCTTAGGAGAGTCGAGATCAGTGAAGGAGGGCCATTTCTATCATAGAGGCCAAAATAATCTTTGGAGGTTTCGAGATCAAGAGAAAGGCATATTAGTTGGCATATGAGCTTGGCATCATTCCAGGTTTTTGGCTTTGTTCATTGAGTATGTTTTAGTTGTTGAGCAACCGATAAATTATTGTATTGTTACCATCTACTTTTGTACTAAAATGTCATGTTGTTCCTCCTAGTTTGTGTGCATTTGGGATTTCTCTCAAGATGTTTCACAAAATGTCATTTGAATGCAATTTTGTTAAAGAGAGTCATAAATCAATGTAAATTGCAAACAATTTGATGAAATTATACATTGTGCCTATAAGTGCTTTGGGGATATTACAGTGGTATTAGAGTTGGTGATCTTGCCAGACTATCATTGCATGAGATTGGTTAGAGGTCAGGGAGGAGTACCCTTCTCAGGATCAAGACCACCAAAAGAGGAAGAAATGGGAGACAGGAACGAACCACTTGGACTTGGTTGGAATGACAGAGGAGGAGCCAGAGGGAAGCACCAGAGATATCTTGAATGATGTGGCAAGAGGGCAACGGCAGTTGGTGCAGATATTTACTCAATTTTTCGCTACCCAAGCTAACCAAAATAATGGAAACAACCAAAACGGAGGAAACAACAGTGGTTCAAGAGGCTCCAATGGACATCATGCAAAGGGTAGCAATACCCATGTACCAACACAAAGTGCTCCACAGTCGAGCAGCAAGAGGATACCTAGGCCATTATTTCCGACATTCCTAGAGCAGTAGCCTCAAGGTATACAGGAGCAATAAGATGACATGGCCATCTGCATCGGGGAGTACATGGCATTAGGAAAAGAATTCCACACAATTATGTCATTCAAGATTTTTGCACCATCAAACATCAAGAGTGGTATGAAGAGGACGAGGAGTCCTTTAAAGGCATAAGGCAAAAATTGAGAGAGTTGTGTATGAAAAAACAAGAAAAGAAGCATGCAACTAACCATACTAACGAGTTATGCATAAAGGTAGACCAAATAACAACATATGAGGATGATGACACCAACACACATGTTGGACAGATCAATAGCACATGTGATGCAACCTTTCGATCAGCTCATGTTGAGGAGTCAACATCTTATCCTTACTATGATGCTTATGATGAGTTGGGTGTGGGTGCACCTAAGTATGATGAGGACGTAGCAAGGGATGAATTACCTTTCGAGGTTGATGTCATTTCTTAGGAGGAAGAAAGGGAAGAAGCGGAATTGGGAAAGTGAAAGGATGAAAACAAATTAGACAACTGGGTAGAGGACTATTTCCATGAGCCACATCATTTGAGAGGGCGATTGAAGGTAAACGAAGAAAAGATTTGAGCAGCCATAAAACATTTTGATGATACTCAAGAATTGGTGATAGATTGTTGCTAGAGAGCTTCGGGGACAGATGATAGTTTGAGGGGAGAACCTTCACACTTAGAGAAGCAGTGGTGGTGATGAAAGCTGACTACCTACACCTGCTTTCCAACAAAGATAATCTTCTCATGCCTGATGAGATGTACCACAGTACGCTACAAGGGAAAGAAGAGGAAGTCGACAGGCTTACTCATGAGTTGGAGATAACCCATGATTCTTTGAAGAGCACGCAAAAGGCCCTTCAAGAATCAAAGATGCAGGTTGAGCAAATTTGTTAGGAACATCCTTCATCCTCCACATCAGACAGTCAGTCATACACGACAGCCATATCGAAGGAGGATGTTAGTGACATGTATGAGGAGTCTCGTATGATGATTGAGCATGAGGAGCATTCTGATTTTCGGGTGCTTGAGGAGAGATTTGACACAAAGTTTTGAACAGGCACTAGTTTTGCATTATGAGCCATCTCTATTGGACCAGCCAACATTGGAGTATATGCATCCAGAGATTGGGTGGACAAGTATATGACAGATATGTAGACACAGTAGGGTGCAGGTTCAGTTGACATTAGTGGAGCATGGGGTACAATAGCACATACATGATATTGGACGATACAGGAGAGCACAATAGGTTATCCAGCAGTATACAGGAGTACACACAGGCACACGATGATGTACATTGGAGTTCCGGAGTGTTTCTTCCAAGGAGACCTCTTGACAGAGTCCTTGAGCAAACCATTGATTTGAGGTTACTCGGGATCAATGAGTGGATGGGTGAGCCTCAGGATGCATCATATACCTTGATGATCGATCTTCATCTAAGATATCACCAAAAGAGGGGCAGGGAGTAGGGTACTAATTGGTCTTCTTTCGAATTCCATTATGACTTCTTGGTCATGCCTTTGGGATTGATCAACGCACTAGTCACTTACCAGGCCTACAAGCAATTAGTTGATGTCCTCATGGTATACCGCAAGATAGGAGAGGACCTATAGAGCCAGTCAAATGAGATAGGGGGCATTTTGGCCATGATCGAGGTCTTTCAATTTGATCATGTGATTAGTGCGCTGAGTGGACAGGAGGAGATCCTGACTGTATTGGATTGATTCACAAAGATTGCATCTGATAAAGTAGGGGATGACATTATCCGCTACAGAGATCGTACATGTTTAGTCCCCGAGTCCTCACTTAGGGAGATGATCATGAGGGTTAGGCATGTTTCACATTTAGCGGGGCATTCTCAATACTTGCACGAGTATGGGGCACTTCAAGTGGCAGAGCTATTCACTAGGGAGGTGCTTAGACCCCATGAGTTACTTGAGCACATAAATAATGATTGGTATAGCATATTTCTCGATGTAGTTTGGCGAGAGCCGAATAGATTAGTAGGCTCAATGTCGATTCCTGGTACTTGGTTTCCACCAGAGGATTACATTTTGGGGGCTTGGCTCATTGGGGCTCTGATGATTATCAGCATGGCACGGCATCAGTGAGTAGGAGTTGAGTTTGGTGGACTTCCTATTTGGTGGTAGGACCCAGGCATTCATCCGAGTAATGGATTGCTTCAAACTGTAGAGATGATCGATAGAGTTGTGACAGTAATCGACCTGCTATATTTTGGGAAATCAATGGAGGAGAGGTTGAGGCTTCTTCTTAATGGCAGGGGANTCAAACTGTAGAGATGATCGATAGAGTTGTGACAGTAATCGACCTGCTATATTTTGGGAAATCAATGGAGGAGAGGTTGAGGCTTCTTCTTAATGGCAGGGTAGGCTTTCTTTTCTGTTATTCAGGATTAAGTCTGCCATTGGAGCCAATACAGATGAGAAGGCCAATATTCACTCTCAGGAGTTTATTCTTGGGGTGCTTAGGCTTGGATGCATGGAGAGGTCTTTTGAGGAGTTTGTGCAGCTATGATTGCTTGGCTTATCAAGAGCAATCAAATGGATTCTTGCATGAGCACCCCAGCATACCAGCGCTATGGGCAGAGGGTGTTTCACATCTTTCAGGCTAGTGTGGGACCCCAATGACTTTACCATTTATGGGCATATTCGAGATATAATAGAGCTATCTATCAAGGATATGTTTAGAGTTCATGAGCAACATAGAGTCATTGTCAATGATCGACACAGACTTCTTTTTCCTATAGTTGAGATCAATTATGGCAAAGGATTTGCAAGATGTGACTTCACTTGGATGACTATGCAAGCCACTATTCATGGTAGTAGGTCCAGCCCCTACAAATATTTCAACTTGGAGTTCCAGGAGAGTAGGATGCAGAGTGGGTATGACAATTGGCTTGTTATGATCAGAGTGGCGCAATGTTAGCATGGTGGTCCCATTCTAAGACTAGCTTGGGACCTTGGGATTTCCATATTAGAAAGTTCCACCGCTGACACAGAGGCAAGAGCTAGTTTTTTCCTCCATAAGATTGGTTTCCTAAGTGAAAAGTTCTTTGAGGGATTGATCGAGTTGTTGCAGCATCAAGGTGCTTGTAATGTCCCCTTCCAACTAAACCACCCTGAGAACACCCGTTAACCTACCTTATTCCCATAGGTTCGAGCGGGTCTTAAAGAAAAGGGAATAACTCAGGACTGATAGCACTAGGCGCAGAAAGGTACATCAATTCAGTATTATTAAGTCATTGGTGTAGAAAGAAGGCCATCAGATTTCATATCCTANTGTTTAGTTAGTATTAAAGTCAACATCAAATTAGAATTGCATGCATGCAAAAGTGAAGCATAAACCCTAAAAGTGACATGCAAACCCTAAAAGCATATGGAGATCTATTTAAGAAGGGTTATGGGACTAAAGGAAGGGTCTATGATTATTGTTCATTGATCTAGAGCTTTGAGTAGCAGCACCGTGTGCAGCCGCGGCAGTTGGGGTTGAAGACAGCGTCTTCAGCTAGCGAGGGTTCAGCAGTGAGATATCTGCCCTAGTCTCTTCGGGATATACCATCCAAGGTTATCAACGGCATTCACCGTATACATCAGTGTTCAGGATCCAGCACACTCAGAAGGATTACTGATTTGCAAGTTCACGTCTTGCAGCTGGGGATTTAGCTGGATACCCCAAAGTATTCACTGGGTCTCTGATTTCTAGTTTATCTCATGCATGTCAGCTTCTTCTTCTTCAGCAGGGTCATTCCATTGCATTGTGTGGTTCCCAGTTCTCTGGTTGCTCATTCTGAGGAGCTATCAGCAGATCAAAGGGATTTGAGGGCATGAGCACCAAACTGCCAGTTCAATTCGCTAGGGCACTTAGAGAGGCCAAATCTTCCGCATGCTCAGGCCATTCTCTTCAGGAGGGGAAGACCATCAGCTTTGCAAAGTTTCGAGGGTATTAGACAACTCCTCCTCCCAAAACGTCATATTTTGCTGGGGAAGAGCCACGATACAGCTGAGCGGTAACACCGAAGGAAAGGAGCACTACTAGCCCGCCTATCTGGATCTTTATGCATGCAGCTATTTCTGGAGTCATTATCAGCCGGAATATCAATGGTAAGTGTTAATTTCTCTCTACAAACCCTAGCCCTAATTTAGCTACATTTTAGGGCATTTTTGCATGGCAAGTTTGCATGCACAGTTATTCCGTAATTTTGTATAAGATTGAGTGTGCGAGTCAGCACTACAATAGAACATTAGAGAATATCAATATTTGGGATATTACAGTGCTCTACTTATTAGCAGTGTTCAGGAGGACCCTCAAGCCAATACTTTGTTGAATCAAGCATTGAGTGGAGAATGATTCACCTCTTTCCAATTGGTTTGGGACCCTGCTATCATTTTCAATTTTAGTTTGGTTCAGTCAAGGGAGCGTCAGGTTGGAGTGGCATTGCTTGAGGACAAGCAATCTCGAGTAAGGAGGAATATGATGACCCTTCCCAGGTGATCAATCTAGGTGATTATTTGATGTCACTTAGGGCTATAATATTTTATTTTTAAAAGTGACATTTTATATGGTATTGGGAATTCCATGGTATTGCTGAGGGTATGGAGCTACAAATGAAGATAAGAGGAGGGGCAACGCCTCATCTAGGCATCATGTATTATGGATTTAATCTCTTGTGGAGTAACCTGGTGAACTAGGGTTTGGCAAAACCCTTCCATCTTAGTTTGGTTTCGATGGTGAAATATCCACCCTAGCTAAACCATCGAGAAAACCATTTGGGGTTTCTGATTGAGCTTCAACTAACGATTTCTATCCACTGTGTGATCTCAAGCTTGCTTAGGAAAATTTCATATTGTGAAGCCGATTTCCTTAGGAGGGCTCGCATCCAATATTTGAGGGTCAAGTTCATTGATTGAAGGGGTCGAGTTCCTTAGGCAGTTGATTCCAAGGAGGAAGACGAATCATTCTTATAGAGATCGAATTTCTTGAGAGGGGTCCGAGTTCAACTATTGAAGACCGATCTCATGCTGGAGGAGAGACCATGAGCATTGCAGCGATCTATGGTGTTAGAGCAGGGGGACATTCCCTTTGCATAAGTTGACGGGTTTAGGAGGGGCCATGTTCAGTTGAGGGAGGTCGCATTCACCTTTATGGAGGGGTTGAGCAACTATAGAGGAGTAGCGTCAAGTGTTGAGGGTCGCAGGGCCGCTTGTAGAAGAGGATCGACACTTGAAGGTCGTGAGGGGCATTTGTGAAGAGTTAGAGAGAAACAAGACCAAGGGCTTTGGAAAGAAGCACGTTTGTGAAGACGACCGTGTAAAGGAAAAGAAGGGTGGGGCTAGCACCACCAAAATTAGGACAAGGGTAAGAGGGACAGCGTCTGACGTGAGGAGGCCACAGATAGCCACAAGGTTGGGAAGAGCTAAGACTCACCTTTCTTATTGGCCCGAGACTATTAGGAGAACCATTGGGATTCTCAAGAGGAAAGTCAAGATCAGTGAAGGACGGTCATTTCTATCAGTAGAGTCCAGAATCATCTTTGGAGGGTTCCAGTTCAAGTGGAAGGCATATCAGTTGGCATATGAGCTTGGCATCATTCGAGGTTTTGGGGTTTGTTCATTATGTGTGTTTTAGTTGTTGAGCATCCGATAGATTATTGTATTGTTACCATCTACTTTCATAATAAGATGCGAATGATGTTCCTCCCATTTTGTGTGCATTGGGATTGCTCTCAAGATGTTTGATGAAATGTTTATTTGAATGCAATTTTGTTAAAGAAAGTCATAAATCAATATAAATTGCAAACCATTTGATGAAATTACATAACCAAATCAGACATTGTGCCTATAAGTGCATTGGGGATATTACATCCTACATGCTCTTAACCTTCCTCAAAATTAGAAGACTCATCAACACTGTCCATGGAATGTACACATGCCACTAGATCAACAAGTAACTTGTAAAAGCCACCCTCTCTCATCCCTCTAGCCAAAGTCCTCAAAATAACTAGACTACAATCATTGGTGGTGCACTGTTGTCCCTCAATGTGAATCTCCACCATATATCTGTCATACAAGAAACTAAAAGAAGATTCCTCTTCAAACTAGGAACAAATAGAACACCACTCAACTCAAGAACATCATTTAAAGACATCTAGACAAAATTGAACCAGCTCCTCTCATGCCTCCCTCTTGCTCCTGAAACCAACTGAATAGTGAACTATCATTTATCGTATCTTGAAGCTTCACTGTCCACATACTATCAAACAACAGACAGAGTGTTAGAAGATAAACAAGAGACCAATGAGAAGGTGGTCTCAAGCCAAGATGATGACCAATCCACTCCTGCCACAGTACCTACAATCCCTGCATCCTATATTTGTTGCTTGGCCTTCCCTTTCTTCTTCGATGGACATTGTTTCATATAATGTCCCATCTCCTGACCTCAAAAACACATCATCTTACTCAATTCCTTTACTGTATATGCACCTTCATTCTTCTTGTATCCTTTGCTGGTACCCTTCTTCTTCTTGACGAAACCAATCATATCTACTTCCCCTTGTTTTGAATCAGATTGCAATCAGATTTCTTCCTGCACAACCCAAAGCTTTGGAAACTTTGTCAATGTCCCTTAGGCACAAACACCCTAAGCAAAAGCCATCCAAGAAGGACCAAGTCCATTCAAAGCAATGGTCACCAACTCTTGATCCTCCACCTATGTCCCAATGGCATCCAACTGATCTCTTAACCCAGAGATCTTGGTCAAGTAACTCACCATAGTATAGTGTTGCTCATATGAATGGTTGAAATTTAGTTTGCAAAAGCATCTATCGAGAAGCAAAAGAACTCAACCAAAGTTCCAAACATGTATTTAAATGTCTTCTTCTCTATAATGTGAGATAAAATGATCCTTCACAGAATGAAGAATGATTCTCTTAACTTTGGCTTCCTTCTCCCAGTGAGCAGCCAACTGTGCTAGATCGGTAAGTTCTGGACTCGCTTTCACAACATGCTCCCAAAGATCAGCTTCCTCCATAAGTAACTGAAGTTTAAGCTTCCAAGGTACAAAATGAAAGGTCCATCCAAGCTGTAAAACTCTCAAAACTGAGAGTCATCTTACACACCCTAAACAATCCTTAAGTACAAAAATCAGAAACATATAAAATAGACAAAACCCATTCTAGGATTCAAGCACTTCTCCTAAGTGACCTAGGGTATCACAACCATCCACCTTAACAAGGTCAAGCACCTTTTCTAGGTAGACCACAGTTGAAATACCAACTTCCTCTTACACCTAGAGGGAGTTTTGATTTTTATGGATGAATTGTATTTTGATCTCATAGGTGACAACTGTTATCACAAATACCATGGACAATTTTTTGGGGTACACATGACAATCCCACAAGTGGGTGCAACCACGTCGAGGGCTATGAGATGGTGTCACCGTCGTTATAGTTTAATGCAGCATTGAGTCCTGGAAACCAAAACCCAATCCCACGTAAAGAAAAATAAAATATGAGCTCTTTCTCCTAAGTTTAGATGTTCTGAGCATTGACTAGCTATAGAATCTATAGTCAAGAGCTTGTCAATTTCTGTGAATTTGGATGAATTGACAGCAACTGATCTTATTCCAGATATCATGAGTTTTTTTTGGTGCACACAAAATATATCATAGACAACGGTGTCAAGCGTGGTTATAGTTTATAACGGATGAAATGGGTTTTGATCTCGTGAATCACAACAACTAATCATATTCCAAATACCATGATTAATTCTCTTGGGGATCAAAATTTAAACGAAATACGGCATATAGGCCATAATCCCATCAATGGATGTAATCCAATCTAGGTCGATTAAGAGATGGAGTCAATGTGACTATGGTTTATTATGGATAAATTGGGTTTTGCTCTCGTCAATGACAACTGCTGATCTTATTCCAAATACCATTAATTTTACTTTGGGGGAAGGGGTGGACACAGAGTACAGCATAGGCCATAACCTCACAGGTGAATGCAACCCAATCTAGACTGTGGAACAAAATCAGCAACAAGGGATATGCCACATTGACTTTTCGAGTAAGGTTCTAATTAAAGAGGCATCACAAAGAAAGGGACTGATGGAGATGGTATACTTGATATTATGGTTTGAAACCAAAAACTAAAACAAGTAAAATTAAAATGGTACCTTACCTGTAACACAACAGAATTGACAATGTCGGCATATCTCACAGCCAAGTTGAGAGACATGCATCTGGCAGGAGCAAACGCATAACATCTAATCTGATTCCTAGGTATTTCATCCAACAGGTCCCTGTTATTGGCCACGATCAAAGCCATCAGAGCCGCTATCCCGGACCCGAGCGAGTGCCCAGTAAAAGTGAGTGTGTAATCCCGGTACTCCCCAACCAATTCTTTAATCGTATCGGATTCGCTGTTGAGAAGCCAGGCAGCGGATTTCAACAGCCCGTTATGAACAAAACCCCCGTCGAACATCTTCTGCCCGAGCTTGTTGTCCCAGAGCATGGCATAATCGCTCTCCATCGCCATGTTCAGGCCTCGTATTGCCAGCACAATGTCGTTATTTTCATGATCCAAGTAGATAACATAAGGAGGAGCTCGGCCCAAAGTCTGCTCGTAGGTGACTTTCTTGAGGATCCACTCGGGATTGATCCCGTAACCTCCCGGAGGAGCCCATTGGGGGTGCCTTATGTCGTCTTCGTAAACGGAGAGTATGAGGCGGCAGAGTCGGGGCACGGGTTCGAACTCCTCCCGGCTCGCATGGCCCCATCGCTCGCTGTCTCGCTCGCCCGTGTGCAAGCACCGCTTCCACGCCCATCGAGCACAGGCTAGGCAATACACGCATTCCAGCAGGGGGATTCCGCACACCAGTGACATCGCCCAGGCTCTCTACTTAGATCACTCTGCATCTCTCCTTCATCAATAACAAGAAAATGATCATCAATTGCGAAGTAAGAAATGGAAAAAATACATGTATAATTTCTTCTTCATCTTCCAGTCAAATGAATTTGGACGCACGAACTGGCTGACTGAATAGGACAAGAGTTGAAGATGTGGAATTGGCATTGGATTGGAACATGACGCGCCCGCGCCCCAAGGCAGAAGAAGTAGCGGTTATGATGGACGACAACTAAAACGCTCCGCTTTTCCGGCTCCTTTTTTAATAAGAACCGGTCAAAATCTTGCCTGGAAATTGCTATTTTTGCACTAATTTCAGCAAGTGTAGCTGCGGTTCTACATTAAATGCTTATATCATTCATTCAAATTATAATTTGAGTAAATTATATCATTGAAATTATAGCTCGGTTCTAAATTTTATGTTAATTTAAAAATATTTTTCAGCATTTTGTAATTTATAATTTTTTAATATTAATTTTAAATTTATAGTTATAAGGCACTTCAAGTTGGACTTACATTTACATGGTCATGATAGCTCTAATTTCGTTTGACAGATCAATCTTAAATAAATAATTTTTTTCTTCAAACATTAGATTTACACACTACTATAGAGTTTTACTTTCCTATCTCCAACATTAAAACTCTAGATTTACACACTACCATAGTAGTTTTACTTTCCTACCTCCAACATTAAAACTCTAGATTTACACACTACCATAATAGTTTTACTTTCCTACCTCCCGCATTAATGAGACACTCACTATGACTAACTATACCCTCATAGATTTGATTGAAATCTCCTATATATTTTCGGAATCTCCTATATATTTTCGAAGATATATTGTTATAATTGAAATACTTTAATTTCAACTAATAAAAAAAGTATTAGATACAAAAAAACCTTTCATAAATATAATTAAAACTTATAAGTTCGAGAAAGTTACATAGCTTGATAAAATAAACATTTTCTTGCTTGAAAAAACAAGGAATAATTATCATTGTTTCTAAGGAAAACGCTTCTGTCTCCAACATTAAAATTCTAGATTTACACACTACCATAATAGTTTTACTTTCCTACCTCCAACATTAATGAGACACTTACTATGACTAAGTATACCTTGGTAGATTTGATCAAAATCTCCCATATATTATAGAAGATATTGTTATAATTGAAATACTTTAATTTCAACTAATGAAAAAAAGTATTAGGTAAAAAAAACATTTCATAAATATAATTAAAACTTATAAGTTCCAGAAAGTTACATAAGTTGATAAACATTTTCTTGCTTGAAAAAACAAGGAATAATTACCATCCTAAGGAAAAAGCATGATGCATTAAAGGTTCGAGAAAGTCACAAATCATGATAAATATTTGTTTTCACTTTTTCTTAGTTCGAAAAACCATAGTAATGATTACCTATATCCTTGAGAAGAAAAGGCATTAAAGACTTTCAAATCCGCGTTGGGGGAGGGTCGCTTTTAGAACCAATTAGTAAGAGTCACAGCATTGTTTCTAAACGTGTTGTACATCATAAACAATGTGCTTAATAAGGTGTCATTGTATTATATATCTATTATTGAGTCGTGATACTGTGTGTAACAATTAGGTGTGGGTTATAATATATTTTGTCTCGAAATTTGGGTGAAACACAAACAATGAAGTAGAGTGGATGTCTATTTTACAAGGGGTCGCAATAATTATATTTATAAATTTAGGAAATATAGTTATTTTTGGATATTTAAAAAAGTTATAGGAAGGATCCAAAAAATGTTGGGAAAATAAGGATCCTAACCTTAGTTATATGCAAGAGAGAATCCTAAGTTCAATTATTTGTACTTTAAAGATTTCATTCTACCATGTCAAAAGATGTAACAACAAATTGGCAGATAAGTTGGCGAACGTTGGGGCAAAACTACCCCAAGCATCATCATTGAAAATGAGCGCACACAAAGGAGAAGGTGGGTGCCCTAGGAGAAAGGCCATGGAGCATATATCACAAGGGAGTGTCATGAGCAATGGTTTGGACCTCAAGGAATTGAATGACAAGGAATCATTCAATGGAAATAGATTTGGGAAAGTACACCATGTGGAGGGAAGCAGTCCATCTCTCCCATCGGCAATAAATGCCTTTGCATGAGAATAGGTTAGCATGCACAGAAGTACCACTCGAAACTGCAAGCAAAGTGGAATGGAATTTAATGGCTTTAATCGTCGAGAGATGGGATATAATCACGACATTGTTGATGGGAAGAAGTCTACATAGGGAGAGCTCAAGTGGTCATCAACCTCACCCCTAAAAAGAAGGCCTCTGAAAGATATAGGTAATCCTTGTCACGCATTTGTTTGGAAAACTAGTCGAATAAGTGGGGAAACCTGATAGAGGCAGTATGGAATTAAAACCCAACTAAGGCGGAGAAGAAGATAAAAGGGCAAACTGCAACCAGGAAGCAATGGCAAGCTGGAGAGAAATCTACAATGGGCTAAGAAATGATTTTCTGGACTTCAAGAGGATGTCGAGGAACATTCATGACTATGTAAAAGAGCTCCTAGAAATCATGAGGCACCTTTCACTTCTGCTAACGAGAATGGACTCTCGCTCAGAGGATGTTGAAGAAAACACACAAGACATGGGTGGGAACACTAAGTACATCAAAATCAACGTGGAGAAATTATTGGTCATGACTAAATGTAGCTACTACTAATCTTCACGAGTTGCGGGATATATAGCAATGGGGAGGACATGGTCTACATGCCAACTAATTACTCTACCAAGAATGAATAGCCCATGGAGGAGGTTCTTTTCTTTTTGAATATGTATAAATTATGCAATTTAAATGTCTGTTAATTCTAGGACAATATGTGTGGATTTATAGCACCAAAAGGATAGCTAGACTGATAGATAGCTAGAACAACGAGGATGTCCCCAAAATTACTCATTATAATATTAAAATCATTTAATTTGGCCTAAACTACCATGCATAATTAAATTAAGTCATGGAAAGGGTCATGTAGGACCATAATTTTGTAATATTTATTATTTGTAATAAATGCTTATTAGTTCTAAGTGATTTAGGTGGGCCAAGAGGGTGCATAGGAGAAGGATAAGGCATAGGAGTTGTCAACTCAGGGAAATCTGGAGAGAAAGAAGCTAAATGCAGGAAAAGTAGCAGGAAATCAAGAATGAAGGATGTTTCCAGATTTTTGAAGATAAGCAAAAGAAGGAAAGCAAGCAAAAGGCATAAAGAAAGCTACATATCCTAATTTTGTTTAGTGAAGGCGAATTCATGAAGTCAAGTGGGCCAAAGGCAAAAGCTACTTGCCAAAGAAATATCAAGCTCATCTCTAATTCGAATTCCTAGAAAGCAGGGCTTAGACAAATGAAACAACAAGCTAACGGAAGCTAATAAAAGAAGAATGAGCACACCCATTCAGGAGTTTTGGTCTTTTTTCATTTTTCATTCATCTTAGAGAGTTGTGTGCTTCTAAGAGGCTTGGGTGATGTACCCCTTTGCATTCATTGATCCAGTTGAGGGATTGAGATATTCTTGTGTTGGAGTTTGAGGAGAAGAGCATCCAAATCTTTTCATGGAGATTCAAAGTTGTTTATAATCATTTTTGCAGGTTTGATAAATGCATACCAAGTGGGAAGTCGAAATCTTAAAGAGTACAAAGTATTGAAGACAAGTTCCTAAAGAAGGTCGAGTTTCCTGTGACAGATTGCAGAGTTAGTTAAGATCCAATGGATAATATGCTTAGGAGGGCGCATCTCTGCTTCTGGGTAGCTAGTGATTGGTTTCCATTTTGATCATATTAGATCCATATCAAATGTCACACCCCCGGTTTTGACCCCATTGCATTAGATGCATATGATGTATATATTGTAATAATCATGGTGCGGAGCTAAAGGCCAAGGCCCCACCATTGATTGGTTATGTTATGTTTTGGATTTAAAATTGTCACCAATGGTGTATCGAGGCATGCGGCACACATATTAAGTTGATCATCATGTAAATATGCATCTTTATTTAAAACGAACCCGACCAGCTACGATCGCGGCAACTAAAATGAGAAAGGGGCATGATTTTCACAAGGATAAGGGTGGGGAAATTGTTAAACCTTGGCCAATGAGAGAAAAACCCATGTGCCATATTCCCTTGTTTTATTCCAACCACTTTCATTAAGAATGGTTGCTGGTGGTTGAGGCAGTTATTATCTTTGGGAGTGGGGTGGCAGGACTGTCAGTCCTCACCCACACGCACACTCCACCACGTTTGACTTCCTAATGGCAAGAGAAACCTTAACGCACTCTCCACGACGCAGGGCCTCGCGATTTTCTATTCACCTCTACGCACAGGATTTACCTGGTTTTTCACTCCCGCGGACGCATTCTCCTCTCCACGCCTGTGCTGAACACCCACGCATGTCTAATTCACGTCTTCACTGTTGTCTGTTCACCCACGCACGAACTGGGAGCTGTTCATCTTCGTGCAGGACCAATGTCCGTTCATGTGCCTCACGCACAGGAATTTCCTGGTTTTCCGACTGATGCAGCGAGCTGAGAGCCGTGCTATTCCATCCACGAACTGCTATGAAGGGCCGTTCACGTTTTCGGCTGTCTCACAGACTGGTATGGTCGTTCTGTTCATTTAACGCATAGGATTTGGAAGTCTGCGTTTTTCACTTCCTCAGCGTGGTCTATGTAAGTTCCCCTGGTTGGATTTGTTGCCTAGGACGGGTCATTGTTTTCCCTTGTTGTGAGCTACATTCACTGTTACGTTTGGGACTGTATAATTCCCTGGGGAGTCGCCTTCCCTGTTGAGCTGTAATTACTGATTTAATTGCATGTGGGCAATGGTTGGTCTTCGGACTGCGTTGGGAGCAGGGATGGGGGCTTGGTTTGCTTGATAAACCTGGTGATGGAAACCACACAGACAAAGCTAAAGGGCTGGCTTTCTTCTCCACAACCCTTGAATAGCACTGGAAGGGAATGCAGGGCCTGAGGGACTGTGTAGCAGAGAAGGGACTGATTTCTTGTGTTGGGTGTGTGTGGGTGTCTTAGAAGTCAAGCTAGTTCTGGTGTAGGTGTTTTTGGCTCTGCCTTGAGCTCATCAGCTTAGAATTTAGCCTTTCCCAACTCCCCGATGGCCTGATAAATCCAACTGTGTTGGCTTGGCTGTGTTTGTGTATCCTTGGCTATGTGTAAGCCTGCTTGTTCCCTTATTCCTTGGAGAATCATGCCCAGCTCGGGGGTGGTAGCGCTGCTGAGAGATTAAGGAGCACGCTGGCCTATGGTTGGGTGGAACGTTGCAGCGACGTAGCTGGTTGCGGATCGAGTTCTTCTTAAGATAAGTGATCTTGTTCATTTTACTTCTGCAACCTTATTTTCTGTTAATGAAAATGATGAACATGTTAAATGAATGCATGCATGTATGAATGCTGTTGGTTTCCGCTGTGTCTGATAGATAATTGCATCTGTGCATGATAAATGTTCATGTGTGCATGTTTCTACTTCAATATGTTTGCTTCAGCATTCTGTTTTAGCATTTTTATGCATGTACATGTTCATGGGGCTCTTAGCCCGCTGTGATTGAAGTATTTGGGTCGCGTCCTCTACGCTGGTCGGAGGCTTGGGGACGTGACATCAAATATAGAGCGCACTCAGAAGAGCTGACATGAAGATAGGGTCGAGCTAGAGCTTGGAGGTCAAGTAATGATCAGAAGATCCATTCCCTCAAGCAATCCGCCTCTTTATTCTCTCTATGATTTATGTAAGATTGTAGTTGATGCATTTCAATTTATTCATGGTTTTCTACTACTTTGTTAACAACAAATAAATTTTTGAACAAGCTCTCCCATGGTTTATCCATTATCTATTTAAATGTCCAGACATTGATTGTAGTAATTTTGCAGTGAGTCCTTTTAAAATTGAAGGTTGAGATTAACAGTCTAACATAATGTAACCGATATCATTTCAGACATGTTATGTACCCTCTAGTATTTTAAATAATAAGATTTAGATCCATGCTTCATGTTTCATAAATTTACATATCCTTGTGTAATTCTACCTATGTTCATTGATGCTCAAATTGTGACTAGTTCTCAGTTTCCATGTACTAAACTTACTTATGCCTCTCGAATTTCTTTTCTGAAGGTTGTTAAAGGTAGCTAGGAATTAGAGTCCATTCCAATTCTTGTTCTTGAAATTTGTGACCCTCTCGGGCTGTTTGAGTTCACTAAAAAAAAAACTAGTTTTGCAGTCCTAAATTTGTAATTTTTCTCCATAGCTTCCAAATCAAGTCAGACTACGTCCATACCTTTATATCAGGTTTTTATAGAAGGTTGGTGTGTAGATCAAAACAACCGCTTTCAATCTGCACCAAAAACCTTTGGGTTCCACATAATTCCTGGGGCAAGTGCCTTTAAGCTTTTAGTTTTACCAATGCAGTCTACCCAAGTGTGAAGTAGCCCAATAAATGTGGAACTATCAAAGTTGGGAGTCTATTTAGGTTGTTGTCGGTTGCCTTCAATTTGTAGCAGGTCCTAACCTCTATTTGGGAAAATTTTGGGAAGGTTTAGTTGTGTCAGAATCTTAGTTTTTAACTTCCTGGCCCCAAACCTAGTCAAAGTTGAGCTAGTGTTCCTGAAATTCCATTTGGGAACATTATTGTGGTATTAGAGCATGGTCCTTTGCACATGTGAGTAACAAGACCAAGCTCCTTGAAATTTCAATTGAAGAAAGATTGCAACTTACATCTTCAAGTTTGCAGTCATGAAGCTAGTCCCAGTTACTGAAGATGAAGATTTCAAGGCATATCACTAGTACAAAATGAGAGATTTGTGACCAAAAAAAGGACCAAAATCCACCTATAAATAACCACTTTTGATTTGGTGATCTTTGGTGGCTAATTTTCGGTCTCTTATCACATGACCAAAAGTGTGGTCATATTTAGTTTGGTCATTTATAGCTTGTCTTATGGTCTTTATTTTGGTCGTATATTTGGTCATTAATTGTCACATATGACCAAATTAATGACCACAAGGCAAGCTATAAATGACCAAACTAAATATGACCACATTTATTGTCGCGTGATAAGAGACCGGAAATTAGCCACCAAAATTGTCATTTGGTCATTTATATGCGAATTTTGGTCATTTTTTATCGCTTATCTCTCATTTTTTGGTCATTTATCTCTCATTTTTTAGTCACTAATTTAGTTGTTTTTAATCGATATTGCATTATCATTAGGGCACAAAGGAATCAAACCACCAACCTCCTACTTGTAAGGCAGGCGCTCTTCCATTGAGCTAGCACCCTTTAAGAAGTTGGGAACCTAACTTACGTAGTCCTCTATAATAGTTAAAAAGATCAATACATGCCTTTGAGTATCCAATAGCTATAAACGTATGATAGATTGTATAAGTTCATAAGATATGATCAAGTAATCTATGAAAACCATGCACATAGGTATGGAAATACTACAAGACTTTGAAATCCAATAGGACAACACAAAACTTGGAGATTGTGAAAGATTTTCCCGTGCTTACCTCTTATAGAACTTAAATCCATGATCTTAACCAAGGATGCTAATTTGAACGAGAAAAAAGAGCATGCCATATGAATTTCACGATGCTTTTGTAGCAATTTCATTTAATTATTTTTTTATAAGTTGTTGAGATTTATATTAAAATACAAAAAAATTTGCATGCATAGTGTTTAAGCCACATGTATCCTCAGTGTCAGGGAACTAGAAAAATAGAAAAACATTTATCATGGACTTTCCCTTAGTGAGGGAAACCAAGTCTCCCCAAACAAAACTAAAGCAGAATGTGGCTGCAATAGGGTATGACAAAAACCGACTGAGCAAACAAAATAAAGATAGAGAAAAATAGAAAATACTAGGGCCTTACAGCATTCACCAGGGTTCTTCGACAACGGGGCAAGGTTTGTAGTAGTCATCATCTTCATCGGAGAGAGCAGGATCTGAATTTAGAGGTGGATCTGCTAGAGAAGGAGGTGTTGGCGTCCATTGTGACGATTTATCTGTCTGCTTGCGTTCATCTTCATTTTTCCTTTTTGGCTCTACGTTGGGTGGAGCTTCTTTCATGCGTCATATAGGCATGGTGTCTTGTTGCTGGAAAGCCTCTTTGGGAGGGTCCTACCAGTTCATGCTAGGTGAAGATGAAGAATTTTGTTGAGCCGAGGAACTATCATAATTCCTAGAGCAGTTGGGCGAGGACATTTTTCATGCGCCAGTAGTGGGAAAGCCTTTGCCGAAGGGCTTAAATTGTGTCGTGATGAGCTACAACTTCCACTTCCTAGTCATCCACAGCCCTGCGAACACTGAGGGGGATGGGCACCATACCCTACAGAGATGGAGCGTCACAACGCTGCTCAGCCTCATGCTTCCCTGGTGCTGCTACCCCTATGAGGTGTTGCACAAAGTCATTGCGACATACTCGGTGAGTGGAATCCCTGCTTACTATCCCTGTCTTTCTTTCTGTTTGAGAGCTGATAATCCACAATGGAGTGGAGCGGCTAGAGAAAATGTGAAGGATAACCTGCCGCCAAAACCAAATTCGCACAAGGCCATCATGCGAGGTGACCTATTAATTGGGTCGAGCATCGACGTCCATTAATGTCTTGTTTTGGGAGGAGTGAACAATAAAAGTAAGAACCTGCGCGAGGTGACCAGTGTACAAGATTGACTGCCTTCCAAACTAGAATACCTTCACTGGGAGGGCTACGTAAATACCCGAGAGGCGGTGATAGATGCCGCGGGGGGNGTAAGAACCTGCGCGAGGTGACCAGTGTACAAGATTGACTGCCTTCCAAACTAGAATACCTTCACTGGGAGGGCTACGTAAATACCCGAGAGGCGGTGATAGATGCCGCGGGTGGCATTCAATGTGTTGTCCTGCCTCCTGCCACGTCCCTCCTCGAAACACCCACATATGGGGAAATTTCATTTAATTATTAATAACAATATAGGCACAACAAAAATTGTAGTTGATCAACTTAGTTGTCTCCTAAACAACACACTTCTAACTATTATAAATACCTGTGGAAATAAAACAAGTAGATGGCTGCAATTATATGAAGCACATATGTGCTTTGAGCCCATATTTTCATCTTTGCTCAAGCAAGTTGCTCACATTTAAGTATTTGACAGATGCTCTGAATTTTCATCCAAAACATTTGTGCATTCTAGCTAGTGAGCAACACCAAGTACTTATTATTTTGAAGCTGCATTATTCCAAGTCTGTAAATCATTTTGGCATATGCAAAACATGTGTTGCTCTATAGAACTATTTTAGTAGTCAAATATTTTTGCACATCTAGAGAACTATATCCATGTTTGTATAATCTTTAAAATTACGAAACCCATGAATACAATCAAAGATTGTACACCCCTCTACCAATTTCATAGCAACCTTGGGAGACTGTTCCAATGGAATTTTTAAAATGGCTACCAATCACAAATAGAGCACAATCTATTTTTATGAATTTGGGTTTCTTTTTTTCCAGCAACAAGCTTGATAAATATGTGTATGCTTTCTCAATGGATTCTTATTATTTGTTTGTCTATTTTGTATTTACATTGTGGAGTCTTTATTTGGTTGCAATAGCATTATTGGATTAGTAATTAAAAATACAATGCATTGTTTCATGTTATGTCATGCAAATCTATTGTAAATATGTCAAAAGGACTTTTATCTATAATAGTGTTGATTATTTGGTTATTAAGGATAATAACACGGTGAACAACGTTTGTATGTATTCCTGAACTGTTGCAGTGCCAGGAATATCCATCAGACAAATGATAGTGGATGCAACCATGAATGGAGAGTGTTGGTAGCAAGACAGATGCCCAATTAAGCCAATGAGACTTTTGTTAAGACAATTGGGAACAATTAAGCCCATTCATTACCCTGTATATGGTTGGTTGTCGGCCATGTTTATCTGATACAAGTTTATAAATGTAAATGTGAGACAAAACCCAAACAAGATGGTACCAATGAAACATTCTCAAGGTACAAGCTTTTAATGTAAATGTGAGAGAACTTCAACAAAAATAACATCATTTCCTTGAACTCAAGCAATCACACCAATTCCTTGAACACATAAGCCTATACAAGAAAATCCAGATGTAATGAACAAAGACTATGATGCATCAAACCATATGCCCCATTTTTATAATGAAATCAAAAGAAACATCTAACCTCAAATGTGGTATGAATAAAAATTACACCATGATGAATTTACCAAAGAGAAGCATCTCCAATAAACAATGATCTATGGTATTGATATCCACCCACCTAGTATACACATTCAAATATCAAAATGACTCCCTTGAGTCACAAAAAATACCACATGTCCTTGTTTCTAGTTATACTACAGGTTAATACCTAAAGCATTTCCATACCTTTTAGGCTCTTTTAGCATGACACCGCACTAATGGAGATCTTAGTCAAACCAACTTTCATTACATCATACCTAGTTTCATGTCACTTGAAGTGAAACCTAACATTAAATTATTGAAAAGTTAGATTCAATTGAAGTACATATGATACAATTCAATTCTTCCATGCCCATGAAGTCTACTCATAATGTTACTATTAAATTTCCCCTTCACCAAAACATGGATCTAACCACAAACTGTCTTTAATCGCTTTGTAGCCTGCACAAATCCTGTAATCACCTTGTTATTAGGAATATAGCACCTTCTGCAGATAGAAGTTGTTCCTCTGGTCTGAACGGTTTAGATCCATAACAAATGAGTGAACAACTAGGTTGAGAACTTTCCCTGAATGTTATAGATACCTGGAAAACAACCTTTGATGAAAAACCTGTGGACCTGCAAAAACACATCAAACATTGGAGAAGAAAATTCCCATCAAGGCAGTGAGGGATGATCCTCTCCATACTCTTCTTTTTACCATGCAGAGGTTGGCTGGGAGCCAAGGGCCTCACTAGGCTTCTAGAGCACACATGTTATATGCGATAGAGGATATGGCGCCTACTGTCTTTAACTGGGCAGAGGCATTATTACCGGTCTTCATGGACCAGCTGACCAAGTGTCGGCAGGGAGAGCTAAAAAAGTTTGGCTATGGTTCCATCTTAGCCTATTTCTTCTTTGAGCGGGTCCCTCATTTGAGGCCCCAAGTGGTTTTTACTGAGTTGAGGGTGAGAGACCCTCGTATGATGAGATGGGTCAAGATCATGGCTTGCACGGGATAAGGGAGAGGGAAAGTGAATTTCAGGGCTCCATTTTTCCGCTGGAGGACCACCAGGACCCCCAGGACCACTAGGAGGAGGACCACAAGAACCCCCAAGACCACCAACAGGAGGGCCACCAGGCCCCCTAGGGGGAGGACCTCCATAAGGTGACCCTTCGGGACCTCCAGTACCACCAAGACCTACAGGGGGAGGACCCCCATAAGGTGGCCCTCCGGCACCTCCAGCCTCATGAATAGGTATTCCTCCCAATGCTGGCATGTAGGACCAATTGGGTTGCCCCCATGGAGTAAAAGTATTTCCAGGATATGGAATTCCAGTGTATGACATGCCTGTAGGGGTAGGTTGGTAATTGACATTTCCTACAGGTACTTGATTTGCTGGGTGATCATACCCCCAGGAAGCTTGATTAACAATAGGTTGTACCCCTAAGGGTTGACCTGAACTCAAAGGAGGGTTAACTATATTCGTAGGAGGAACGTAAACTGTGGATGTGCCTGCATTAGAGGCCTGTCTATTATGAGTAACAATCCCACCAGAAGGTAACATAGATCATGCCGAGGGTTGTCCCCCGACACTATAAGGTACTGATACAACTGGAGTTGAAGGTTTCCCCCCAGCCCTAGAAGACCTAGGAGGACTAGAAACAGACCTAACATTTGCAATTGTAGGGTCGGAAGTTTGGCCTGGGTGTTGTGAAGTCTCAATAGGATCAATAGGTTTCATAGAATTATCTAGTGAACGATATCCAGCTGGCTAAGGGTCCGTATTATGGGAAAGAAGAGCCGACATAGGTTCTTTATGATGGATTGGGATTTTTAAGATAGTATCTAGTCTCTACATTCTCTCTTGAAAATCTTGTGCACAGTGAATAACTGATTGAATTTGTCTATATTCCTCTTCACTTGGTGAAGAATGTTCAGGAGAGGGCCTATGTACTCCAAATGAAGCAATGGCCTGTCCCATAGAAGTTCCCCAAAACGGAGCATCTAGACCATAATCTAGATGAACAGGGCTATCAACATGACCTTCCATAGGACCATGGAAAGAAGTGTCACCCACAGGAGGTTGTTGGACCAAGGGAGTAACGTAAGAGGCGAATTGGTCTCTGCCTTCTACAACTAGGTTCTCTTCCACATGGGAAGTAGTTGTAGCTTCTTGGTCGGTAGCTTCCATTAGATCTTCTCCTCTGACAGGAGGAGACTCAAGTGGCAAGCCCTGTGTTCTTTTGGATCGTCTCAAATGAAACTCAGCCAGATTGCACAATCTCTAATCTAACCTAGGGTTTCAGAGCTAAGAAAAAACACACCAAAAAAAAATTTCTCCTACTCAAGCTACAGGCCAACAAGAAAATTCAAATGATATGATGAGCTCAAATGGTCGGTCTCTCACCAGGATTGTCAAGTAGGTGCAACTCGTGATATACCACAAGGGTACGTGCGTAGTAATCTCCTCGAATGTTGTTTTCGGTGTATTTCTCCACACAAGATGGCCAAAGGACTTTTCTTAGATAGATAGGGTATCCTAGTGGGGTCTCCCGATATACTCAAGGTACGTGGGAGCTCAAATCAGTAGTAGTGTTGTCTAATGCACAACCGTTCACAAGGGGCCTTCCGATATAAAATCGAGTATGTGAAGTACCTTTCTATATACCTCAAGGGTATGTGAAAGGTCGTTCGATATACCGACGATACGTGGAAGAACCACGCGAGTCCTGGGATGTAGTGTGGACAAATAACGACAACTCCTACGTTTAATGACGCTCGAACACGTCTCTAACCTAGCACTCAAATTTCTATACAAATTTTAAGCCTATAACTACCGTTAATTTTAAAGTGGATGGTTAGGTGAATGCATGAGGTTTTGACAGAAAAGTAAAACCATGCAAATATGAAAATGCAAGTTCATTCACTTTACCATTCAGTATGCCTAATTACGGGAAGGAGAGAGAGTGTTTTCTTTTTCAATTTTGCTTTAAAACCAACAAATTCCCCAAACAACAATGCTAGAAAATTCTTTTTTCGAGCATACAACCAAACAACACTTCTTCAAATCAATTCTTTTTTAAAGCAAACAGGTAGGGTAAGATCTCATTTCAACAAAAAACAAAGACAAACAACACTCAAATATGCATATACAAGCTATTTTTTCGATTTTTCTAAAACATGGAAAGATCTAACTTAAACTGTCGATATTTTTCTTTTTGATGAGATAATGATGCAAAAGAGACAAAAGAACAAAGGAATCTTGAAAGCTTGCAAGGATAATCAGAGATCCGGTGACTTAAGCCCGATAAAACAATAACCTAATCTCAACAAATTTTCTTTTTAGAGTGAAAAGAAGTATTTCTCAATCTTAATGAAAAAATAGAACCAAGCAAACTGATCTAAGGGAGTCTTTCTTTTTGATACTATCCAATTACAGACAGAGATCTAACTTAACCTAAATCTTCCAAAAACTCCTTTCAGAAAAATCAAACCTACAAGAGTAATGAATGAAGAATCTAACCTAGCTTTTTTATTTTGACAAACAAGCAATTTCCACATAAAAATATCATATTTCAATCACTCAAGCAATTGCAAACAAGTCTGGACATAAGCAACTGATCACACAAAAAATCCAAAAATCACAAATCTTTATAAAATTTGAAACAAATCAAGGTCTGGGACGGGCCTACTTGGCACCGCGCCGAAGGAGTAACTGATAGAGCGGTTTTGAAGTAGAACCGCTTCTTGCACATTGAACTTAGGCGGTGGCACCACCTATTGCTAACTGGATTCAGGCAGTGGCACCACTTCTTGCCTCAAGCACATGTGTGGTTCCCTGTAACAAGGCAGAATACAAGGAGAGTGAAAAATCAAGTTAACAAATGCAAAAACTTTACAAAAACTGATGAATCAACAATAATACAGAGCATAAAAAGTCAAGGTGACTCATATTTGAAGAGATCTAAAGATTTCAAACCAAAACTTTACTAAATCAAATGTAGATCTGACTGAAAATATCGAAGGCTTGAACTTGGATTCAGATAAGAGTAGTTCAGAAACTGAGGAAGATAAGATCAAATGTTTATGATCAGATCAAAAGAAGCTTCCCCATTGGAGTCACCAAATTTGTTATCAGGAATATAGCACCTTCTGTGGACAGAAGCTGTTCCTTTGGTCTGAATTGTTCAGATCCAGAACAAATGAGTGAACAACTACGTTGATAACTTTCCCTAAACATTATAGATGCATGGAATACAACCTTTGATGAAAGACCTGTGGACCTACAAAAACACATCAAACACGCAGCAACATCAAAGATACCAGAGAACTATCTATAAATCCATATTAGTGACTAAGGAATCCAATAATATATATGTGAGATCAACACAACAAATATATGGGAAGGAAATCAACTTTGCATTAAAAGATAAATGAAAGAGCTTACAACCATTTTGCCTTAGTGTCAATGCACTCCTTCACAAGACTAACACCTCATCCCAATAGCTCCAACTTGCTCCTCTATGCTCTCTAATGGATTAGGTCAAGATGTTAATTGAGCAACATAACTTTACTTCTTTCTTCTCTCCCTCAACCATGGAGTATGAGCTTGTATTTATAGGGCTCAAAGGGATAAGAATGGTTGAGAAATTGGTGGTGTGGTGGCCATGAGATCCTCAAAGGAGGGATTTCGAGCTCAACTGACCCAAGTGAGTAGGGATAAGGTTAGACACGAGGCTCTTGTTCTAGAAGCTTCGTGAAACCTATTGTTTTCACCTTTTACTAAGGGCACCGCTTATACTCCTTTATGACAGAGCGGTGGAGGATGAGAACCGCACCAACAACAAAGGTTAAAGGTGGTGGCACCGTTTGGTTTCCACATTACTTGGGCGGTGCTGCACAAGATACCGCTTATCTTCTTGAGGGTAAGAGCGGTGCTGAAATTTTGTATGTTAAAACCAACACCTAGAGCATGTTTCACTTCAAGTTTTTGGATTTGAGGGCAAATATTTGTGTTAGGGATCTTATCACATGCTGGTGACAGAGTTTGAGTGTAACAGAATCCCCCCCAAAGCATGAGGCTAGAGGGATACGATAAGCGAGAGCTTTGATAGAGCAAGTTATCACTTCGAGGTAAGAGCCAGCTTGATCGGAGAGTGTCATCGAGTAGGCATCTGCAATACATCAATACTTTGACTTATGAATAAATGTAACCTCATCATGGCTATAGACCAATACAAGGCAGATTTATGAGAGGAATGAACACACATGGCTACTAGAATACAACGTAGATCCATGTGATAGAGGACTCAAACTTAGACATAGCTACCAGATATACAAAGTAGATCTATGTCATACAAACGAAAATTTGAGCATAGACATGACCATACAAATGTGGATCCATGTTAGTACTTCATACAATATATTCCATCGCAACCTAGGGAGAAAGCTATGAGCGCTTAACAAATACCCAGGGTCTTCGTCTCGTCTTCCACAAAGTACAATTCTACCCATGTGATTACAATGTTTTGACATCGAACATGGTAGAAACCACTTTATGTGAACCGTTAACAAGTGTGAGGGAGATCACCATTGATGTCAATGATTCCCAAGGTACCATAGTACAATCTACTACGAGTGAATAGATGTCTTGATGTCGAACACCTAATGGAATCTTTCGATCAAAGGTCAATGATGTGAACCTATGTCGAGAGCGAGAGAATATGTCATTGAAGCATACATATCTCAAGGTACTAAATTTTTTTCTAAGATTATTTCCCCGGATAATGAGCTGATGTTGTCAGGGATAGTCTCGTCGAAGGAGGGCCATGATGAATCCCACATCGATGGCACGAAACTTGGAACAAAGTTCTGGAATATTGTAGATAATGTAACCATAGGACTGACTCAATGTACTAACACAAATGTTGTTTCGACTGCAGGGGTAAACTTCTTTCTTTCCTTTGAACATTGGGCAACACGACAAAAGACTTGGCAGCATGACTAGACCAGACAGACACACAATACGACTCTGGACAATGTATTCTTTTGGAAAACTCAAAGGAGTGACATGACTCATGAAAGTGGATCGACTTGTAAGTAAGCCAAATACCCAATTGACTGAATGATATGCAGACAAGTGCCATGTTCAAAGGTGACAAACACTAGGTGTTGTACAACCAGTAGACAATATCAACTAAAGTAAATATGGTAGAAACAATTAATACTGGAAATTATAGGCCTAATTGGGAGACTAGAACATGGTATAAAAGAAATACTTATACCCACCTAAGTCCGAGCTACTCCAAAATATTTTCTCACAATCATTTTCATCCTCTACTTCGTGGCTAGTTGGAGCTTCAATTACACTGAGCGCATGCTGTTGTAGCTTTACTTCTTCCCCATTCTTGCGAGTCTGAAATTTAAGCCACATCAACGAGCTTAAATAAAATGGCCCATGTACCAAAATAAATTGAAGACCTCAATACAAACAACATGGCCATTTTAATTTTACCAAATTCAAACCAAAGCAACTCAAAAGCATAGATCATGATATCACCAAGTTACATAAGGCTAGAGAGTAAATTAGATTAGACAACCCCAACTTTGATATTCATTAAAGTAACGATCACGTACCACACCCACAATGAATTTTATGCTATTTGATCAGAGGACAAAATAATTTTTGGAGATTAAATTAGAGCAGAAAGACCGCCATAGAATTTTGAGTGCCGACATTGGCAGATATTCAAGTTTTTGGCAGTTCAAAGAAAGCCCAAGCATTAGAATAATTTCCAAAGATTATTTCAGTTGATATTTGATCCAGTTTAACATTGCATACCTCAAGGAATGAAGACTTACAAGTCAATGTTAGCCTCTGAGGCCCACAACCTTCTTCACAACACCATGAAGTCCAATCAGAATAGACTTTGTCATGTTATTTCCAGTAAATACAACTGTAATGTTCCTAGGTAGCACAAAATTATCTTCATCTCTACTTTCTTCACCACACAAAGATGACACTCCGTGAGGACACGCCGTAGAGTCCAACATTTTAGAATTTTAGCTTTTAAATGCGTAAAACTGAACAAAAATACTGTTTATATTATTCCACGGAGAAAATTTCCCAACAAATTCCTTGATCTCAAGAACGTTTAAGTAATACCGTAAACATAGCTAGGAAAGCACATCTATAAACTTTCACCCGATTAAAAATTCTTCACAGAGAGAAGCTTCAGCCTCGATCACATTAAGTTATGCACAAATCACTCCAGAGACCCAATGAGACTTTAAACATTGATCCAGATCAAATTTTCCATTTACAAGTTCACCAAAAAATTGTTGGGATGAGCGCTTGGTGTCATTGTTGGAGGAAATAAATTCTAAAATTTCAAGATCCATAAAATAAATTTTAAAAAAAAACATTGTCATTTTCCCTGCGACAATGTTAATTCAGACAAAAGGAATGCTGTAGACAAAGCCAAACTATGTCGTTATTTTTCACCCTGAAAAATCTCAATCTTCATAATATTTTACCTTAAAATCATGACCAGAAGTTCAAAACCCCAGTGACTTCATGTCGAGCCGAAATTTCGACGGAAAAACCAGGCTTGACTTGTTCTCAATTCGACTCATTAGAGGATGATCAAGCCCAAATTTTGGTGACCTCATTTTCTTTGTATCCTTTCCCCAATTTCCTCCCACCCAATATTTTTCCCGCCATTTGAAATTTGTTTTTTTTTTTTAATTTGTTAATATTATTATATTATATTATATATAATATATATTTTACTATAATATATTTAAATTAAAATAATATCATGCATTAATATTATATATTAAAAACATGTTACATATTACTATATTATTACATATTACCTATTAGTATTGTCGTTGTGAAAAATATGACCTATAGTTTCATATAACAGTTCCAAAATTTCAAATGTACTCACTTCATCTTAAGGTAAATTCAATTCACAAGTCTCTTTACTAAAACAAAATAAATATGAAAATAAATGAATTCAAGATAAATTCAATTCACAAGTCTCTTTTTTAGTTGACATCATGTAATGCACCTAAGAACCCGAATAATTATTGTTTTAAAAACTTTAAATTATTATTTTTGAAATTTTGACCAAGTGAAGTCAAAATAATTGTAAAAGAATTATTAATTATTTAATAATTAAAAACTGAGAGAATCAAAACTGAAGTAGTTGTTGTAGAGTGTTTGCTGACCCACAAGGAGGAATGACAAGTGTAAAAAAATACCTAAGTGGCAAAATTTATGAATGAAAGCTTAAGTGATGCAGAAGGCATCCTCCCTAAAAATCAGGTTGAGACTCATTATGGAGTAATAATGAGTAGGTGGTTCATAAATGACCAAGTCCCAGGAAACATACTATAAGTATTGAACCCATCGAATGAGCAGGAGGATTATGATGGAGGGGAATGCTTAATAGCTTATGCAAAGGGAGATCAGTGTATCTAGTCGTTGTCCTTGCGGTTCAACAAATAAGCTCTGGGTTTCAGAGCAAGTAACTTGTTTGTTCTAGAAGATTGGTTGGGAGGAACGACAACCTTCAGTTTTGATTTGCCATCAGTGGTGACAGGCTCCATTCTATTAATCCCGTGTTTTAGATTTGTTAGTTACATTTCTGAAATTGATTATTAAATCATGCTAGTTTCTTATTACAGTTTATATGGAGAAATCTATACATCAAGTAGATTGTTAATTTTTTGTTTTATCATTTTTATTATAGACTAATTTATGCATTGAGCAAATAGCAATTGAAAATAACTTTTTATACATAATTCATTATCATGCTAGAAAAACCCTCAATATAACTGCAATAACTTAAATAGCATAAATAACTAATAAATTATATTAACTATTAACAGTATACAGAGGTAGCAAAAGAGCCAAGAGGATTCTTATTATACAAAGATTATAAATATATTTGGTAAACGATCATTATGCCATCAACGCCAAAGGTAAATACTTACAAAGACATAGCTATGTTAACAAAACTAGAAACTGTTCATAAACTATAAACTGGGCCGAGAAGATAAACAAACTTTCCATATATACAATACATCAAGAATCCAATCTTTGGATTAAAAAGTCAATTCAAGTCTCTAACGATACCAGCGATCAAGTTATGAATCAAACTAGAACCATCAACTAAAAAGAATTCAAACTTAACTTAGGTTTCATCCATGGAATGTAAGAGGCCGAGAAGCCCTCTTTCCAAAATCCAAACCCAACACCATGGTTAACAATATTTCACCAACCAACAATTGATTGTTGCGCATACCTTATATATGAAACAAGAGAAATATGTTCACACAAATCGCAGGAAGGTTCACACCAACATTTGATCCCCATGCACATAAAAAAAAATGGAGCTAGATTTGAAAGCATAAGTAAAATAATAACAAAGCTTAAAAATGTAAATCTAGGTTAAACACTTACCAAATATAGAGCATCGAATGATTTGGGGAAGGTTTAAACCTCATTAATATTTAAATATAAAAGACTACTAGCCAAGAATAACGAACTTGAATGATTTTTTCCTTCCCAAACTTAAGTGGTGGAAACTGCTAGCTTCTGCAGTCAAAAGAAAACTAGGTAAGATAGCCACTCGAGCCTTCAATAACCCTGCAGGCAAATTTAATCCAAAATATTGTTGCAAACTGAGAGTTTGTAAGATAAAACCCTAAACCTCGAAAGGATAAAATACTTACAGTATAAAAATCAGAATCTATATCATGAGGAAGGTCAAGGGTTCGAAGTGGAGTCATTATAACTAGAACTACAACGAGAGCATGAAGTTATTCTTTTGCCAAATTGAGAGTTCAAACAGAACCAACCTGTTTAATAAACGAGTTGTCTTTACCTTGCCTCCTCCTCTTCGTCACCTGTGGCGTTCAAGAATTGGCTGAGAAGCCTTATTACGCAGAACAAAAATGAAATATAAGACTGGTGGACACCAAGAAACCTTATCATGTAAGTTTTCAAGGCTACTGGGGTTCTTCTTCTTGAACAAGTGCACCATCGCAAAACCCTATGTAAAAACGTTCTCATCTTAGTTTAAAAAAACATGATAGATTATATCTGCATGCAAAAACTGTACATAGTAGTGTAGTTTCACCTTGAGAAACGATAGCTTCCTCTTCGCTGAAGAAAGCTCCAATATGAGCAGTAGAATGCAGAATCCAAACCATCAACCCTTCCACACAAAGAAATAAGAGAAGGTTTTAAGAAAAACACAGAGCCAAAGAAGGAGTGGCAGAGCTCGGCTCGGTTAAATCCACACTCTTATACTCTTCAAAATAAAAAAAACCCAGCCGCTAAATTTTCATTGTAGAGCTCAAATGAGTAGCATGAGCTTCTTGGCCAAAGAACCAAGCCCGGTGATCACACCAGGGAGAAGCTTAACAATCATAGCAAGGTAAAAACCCTCGGTGAGGTGGTATGCGAAACAAAAACCAACAAATAACCTTCACAACAACCAAAGATCGAGTTTTAAGACAGAGTTATGAAATCCACTTTTTGATTTTAATTAATCCCAATAAAATCTCATCCAATGGCGTAGGGTTAAGGTAAGGTACTAGTGGAAGGTTGAGATGTAGTTGCCAAAACTGAGGCCTAAAAGTGCAGTTAAGGCACAACAACAAGCCTTAAAACCACCCTGGTTGCGCTATCAACTCGCATGCCATGGGTTCGAGTATACAAATGTAGCATTAAAACCTTCCACTTGGCTATTAAACTTTGTAAGTTGTCCAACATTTCTTCGAGCCTTTTAACCTTGCCTTGCTAACCTTTGAACCATATAAATATCGTCGCATGATTACAAACATCGTTGCATGATTGCAAACATTAAGTAAAGACCATAGTACATACCATTGCATAGATGGCTTACAACTTTTAAACATTAACAAAGTTTAAACCAAATGGTAGCATAAGGTGGGTTTAAACCTTTTTTAAAAAGTTGAGGTTAATCTTTGCATATAAACCTTAAGCATAAACAAATCCTTATGCTTGTAAACTTTAGTCTATCTACTAAGTTTTTGCATTGACCCAAGACCGAGGACTAAGCATAATCCTTAGGGTCCTAACCTTAACTTATAAAATGAACTCAGGCCTTGACATCAAATACTTTTCTAAGAAATGTGAAGTGTATACAAATTATTTTACCTTGGTCGATCAACGATTCTAAGCTAAAGATCAAGTGAGTAAAGATTAATAAGTGAGATTACGCTTATAAAACAAAGAGCAATTAATATATATATATATATATATATATATTGTATTTTGGGGGTTGTGACACATCTCAATATATACTATATGACATGTGATCCTCAAAAAGCTCGAGGTATAGTTTCTAATTGAAAATAAGTGGATGGGCATGGGCACAAGGAATAGTTTATAATCAAATGGTTTTTAATTTTTTATTCCTTGATATAATGTTGTGTATCCATTTTGATTAGGAAAGTCAGGAATATGATCATATAACAGGACAAGACGTACTCTCTATTTGGAGGATGGAGGGAGGAGCGGATGAAGGAGCAGGTTTTGAGGGCTTGGGAGGCCCTAGGAGACTAGAGTTTCTTTGGAGCAAGGAGTTTGAGACCGTAAGGGGTGCCAACAAAATCAGTTGGCAGGGATTGATGTTTTGGATCAAACCCTTGGAGAATGCTGGTGATTACAATGCCTTAATTGTGGTCCCCAGCCGTAACGGATTTGCTATTTGCTGGTAAACTAGTTTTTTTACTGTTAATTTTAACCTTTTATTGGAAAAATGGGAGAAGATGAGCTAGTAGAATATTCCAGTGATCATCTAGAGGAGGGTGTTTTCTAAGTTGGGACAAGTGTAAACGTTTTGGATGAGGTGGAGGCTCCTCCTCCTCCATGGGTTGGAAGTTATCCAGCGGTTTTATTTTCACCTGCCCACGACAAGGAGGGTTTCTCTCCGTCTGAACTGTTACTCTGTTCACCTTCCCCTTTTCAGATTCAAGAGGTAATTCCATTTTTTCCCGGTGAGGGAACTGACGATGTTATTGGACTTGGGAAGACGGGGGTTGTGGACACATCTTTGTCGGAGGGGGATTCTTTTGCAGGTGCCCGGGATTTTGGAGATGCATTAATGGGACCATTTGCAGTGGGGGTCGCGAGCGGCATAGAGAAACCCTTGGAGTTTACCGATAGTGAATATAGGAGGGTGGATGAATAGGGTTTTGTTGGCGGATCCATAGGATCAATGAAACAATGGGGCTGCCCTAGCCCAATTATGGAAGGGTTTCTTGCTTCTGGGTCAACTAGAGAAGCAGACGGAAGGGTCGGCAGGAAGGGGGTTTATAAACGAAATAGCAAAAAATGGATCAAAATCAAGAGGGCTAGTTATAATTACATTTTGGGGGATGACGTAGGTTGGCATCAGGTTTTGCAGATGGCTAACCGAACGCTGGTGGGTCGTGTTCTGGGAAGAACTTTCTCTCTGCAAATAGTGGTAAAATGGGCAACAGATTGTTGGATGGAGGATTTGGGTTCAGTTCCGGAGGTGGTCAGCCTAACTAGAGGATGGTACGCGTTCAATTTTCAACAGTAGGATCATCTACAATGGGTGCTAAATCGGAACTGGACATTGGATCACTCACCTGTGTTGCTAAAACCTTGGCACCCTCTTTTTGACGCAAGCATGGACCGTGTGGACATAGTGCCATTGTGGGTTAGATTGCTGGGGATTCCATTACATTACTGGTAAGAAGAACACTTTAAAAATATTGGAAACATTCTGGGGACTTTTCTAGAAGTGGATGTCTCTTTTATGGAGACTAAAATGTGGAAGATGGCTAGAATTCTAGTTAGTCTCATTGTAAGGGAAGGATTAAAAGAAGACATGTTGTTGAGATGTGGTCCTTATCAAATCAAGCAAATCCTGGATTATGAAAACGTTCCTTTCCAATGTAGGTGATGTCATGCATATGGGCATCCTGGGTCTGAATATCATTTATCTTTCCGAACCCTAAATGGACGTCGACAACAGCATGGTTTCAAGAATACTGGAATCGCAGGAGTGTTCTCAGGACCGTTGTCACCTCAACCTTCGACACCTGTGGAACTAGTGAGCGAGGAGGTAGAAGATAACAACCAAGAGGAGGAGGCTACGATTCCTCTACCAGTGGTGGAGGTGGACAGACAAGTCGATGGCCATTTCTTGAAGGGGGTTCCCTTTCTGGGTACTTCCTCCTTTACTCTATCCTCGTCTATAAATTTCAATGTAAAAAAAATGATCTTTTTGGTCTAGATTGGGTGGAAGGGTTGAAAAATATGACTATTACTTCATGACCTAAACTGGATTCTTTACCAATCTCTATTGCAATTCTGGAGGAATCCCAACAGAAGTTGGACCCTGTACCACTTATTGAAGAAGTTTCTTCTCCACTTTCCCCACCTGAATCGTTAGATTCTAGTTACTTCCTGTGGTCTTGCTCCAAGGTGGCCTCTGAGGGTTTGGGGAAAGTCTCAAACTTGACCCCTAAGGGGAGAGGAAGGAAATATTTTATTGCGAAGGCACACGCCAAAGCAAAAAGGGACTTGTTGGAAGGGAAACAAAAATCTATTCAGAGGGCGCTTAGAGTAGTGCGTGCCCAGAAGAAGGGTCGCAGATGAAACTTATGTCTTTCAACTATCGGGGTCTGGCTGGTCCCTATATAAGATCGACACTCAAGAGGGTGGTTGGTTTAGAACACCCATACATACTTTTACTTCAAGAAACTTTAGGTGTAGGAGATGTGGTTAAATCTAGGCTGGAAAGTTGGTTTCCAGGAAGGACTTTTGAGACTTTGGACGTTCGAGGCTGCTCTGGAGGGCTGGAAATTGGTTGGAATGTGATAAATATTAAGGTTTTAAACCTTTGGGGTATGGATTCAGTTCCTGGCATAAATTTTAAGGCTCTGGAACTCGAGGATACCTTTACTGTTTTTTAACATCTATGGTTCGTATTTAAATAGGATCCCTTTCTGGGATAAACTATTTAACAACACTCTCTTGAGAGGAGATATGGTGATCATAGGAGGAGATTTAAATTTTTCCTTGGGGCAGTCTGAGGTATGGGCTCCTCATGCTCGTATTGATTTGTTGACAGATTACTTTACTCAGAAGCTGGTAGAAAGGAACTGGTTGGACATTGAACCCATCAAGCTCAAGCCGGCTTGGAAAAACAACAGATGTGGGGAGGGGAGAGTGGCGAAGAGGTTGGATCATTTTTCGGTGACTGAAAAGGTGGTGGATAGACATCATCAAATGAGACAGTGGGTGGGGTGTGGAGGGCAGTCAGATCATTTACCTTTTTTTTTTGGAACTTAAAAATGGACCAGTCAAACCGCCAAGTCCTTTAAAATTCAACAAGACCTGCCTAAATGACGAGTCTTTTTTATTATTGATATCTTCTAGATGGATCCCTTTCGACCCAGGTAGCAGGAGAACTAGAGATTTCCAGTTTGCAGCAAACATACATAACATAAAGGATGCTATTAAAGAATGGCCAGTGGACAAGAGGCGGCGAGAGGACAGAGAATTGAAACAAGTTGATAAGGACCTTTCTGAGATTCTTGAAAAAGATGGGGGGGGCGTCTGTTGAATCAGAAGGACAAAGATTCTCTGATCAGGTTGGAAGGGAGAAGGAACATCCTATTATTAGAAAAGGAGGAGACGTGGAGAATGAAGAGCAGGGCCACCTGGTTTGAATGTGGGGATGAAAACACAAAATTCTTGCATGCTTATGCAAGAGGGAGAAAAGCATCAAACAAAATTTGGAGCCTATTGGATGAACAAGGAAATTCCCATGACACCTTCGAAGGAATGATCGAAACGACAGTGGAGAATTTCAAGAACCTTTTTAAAGCACCAGCCGAGGCATCTATTGTAGAATTCATCAAAACTGCTCAATTATTTTCAAGGTTCATCGAGGAGGAAGACAATAGGTCCCTGATGGAGGAGGTCACTGAAGAAGAATTAAAGGAAGTCTTACAAAGATTTCAAAAGGATAAAAGCCCAGGTTCTAATGGGTGGATGATCGAATTCTTTCTAGAACTCTATGATATCATGGGAGGAGATTTATTGAAGGTTGTAGAGGATACTAGAACCTCTGGAAGTATCCCTGCCAATTTCAATTTGACTTTTATAGCACTTATCCCAAAAATTGACAATCATCTTTCTATGAACGACTTCAGACCCATTTCACTCTGTAATTGCATCTACAAGGTGGCCTCAAAGGTGATAGCAAGAACACTTAATTTGATTTTATTAAATCACATCACTGCAGAACAATTTGGGTTTCTAAAGGGGAGAGAGATCCATGAAGCCATAGGGGTTGCACAACATGAAAACAAAAATATCAAAGGGGCTATACTCAAATTAGACTTGTCCAAAGCCTATGACAAAGTAAGTTGGTTATACATTCCCATGCTGCTGACTCATCTTGGTTTTGGAATTGATTTTATCAGGTGGATCGTGAGTTGTATTACAACAATTTCCTTCTCGGTACTGATTAATGGAGCGGCTTCTCCTTTTTTCCATGCTAAAAGAGGGCTTCGACAGGGTTGTCCACTATCCCCGTTGCTCTTCCTGTTAGTAGCTGAAGGTTTAAGTAGGTATTTAAGGGATGAAAAAAGACACGGATCCTTGAAGGACATTAAGATCTCTCAGTACTTGCAACTAACACATCTCCTATTTGTAGATGATGTTTTAAATTTTTGCTCACGAACAGTTAGAGACACAAGCACCACTCTTGATATTTTGGAGTTGTTCTCCTAAGCCACGGGAATGGAGATTAACTCAAGGAAATCTACTCTACCCACTCATCTTCTGAGTGTTGAAGAGTTATAGGTAATTAGAAGGATTTTTCCTTATAATTTGGAAGGACTGGATGTTGGATTTAAATATCTAGGTTTTTGTTTAAAACCTAATGATTACGAAAAACAGAATTCGAAGTGGCTTTTGGACAAGCTGAAAAAACACCTGAAAGTATGGAGCCATAAATGGCTATCTAGAGTTGGGACGCTTGTGTTGGTTAAAGCTATATTAGAAGCAATTCCAGTTTACTGGATGTCACTGGCTTTGATTCCTAAAGGCACATTGGAAGAGGCAAGAAGAACTTGCTTTAGATTTATGTGGAGTGGAAAGCAGGAGAGTCTTGTGACCCCTTGGGTTTGGTGGGAGAATATTGATGTTCCAAAAGGACTGGGAGAAAGGGGACTCAAAAATATTTTCTTGTTTGCAAAGTCACTTGCAGCCAAAGGGGGCTAGAGACTTTTAAAGGCTGAAAGTTTGTGGACTCAAGCCATTTTCCAAAAGTATATATCCCTTGATATTATTGAAGATTGCATAAGGATCCCTATGAAAACTCATACATGTGGATCAATGATTTGGAAAGTAGTTGTTCAATCTTTTGATGTCATTGAGTCTAATATGGTATGGAATGTGGGGAATGGTAGGAAATTAAGGGTTGCGGAGGACTCGTGGGTCAGATGTATTCATCAACATAGGCTTCTATCCCTCACGGTGGATGCTCTGAGATAGAGAGCTATTGTTTATCTTTCTCAATTAGCTGCACTCTTCAGGCGAACCTATGGTTCTAGACTAGGAGATCGACACCTGAATATGGGTTAACAGAGCGAGATGAAAGGGAATTGGAATGTTTTCTTGGGGATATGACCCAAAAATAGATTCAACTCAGGGACAGGGAGGATGAACTCATTTGGGATTTGGATCCGTGTGGAAAATACACCTCGAAGTCTGGTTATATAAAACTTAGAGCAGATGGTTTTCAAAGGGACCAAATTTGGTGGTGGAAGAAACTGTGGAAAATTAAAATTCCACCAAAAACCATAATTTTTATGTAGTGTGCATTCGAAAACAAGGCACCTACTTCGGACAATTTCTAGAAAAGGAGTTTCCAGGGGCCTGGATGGTGTACACTATGCAAGTCTGATGGTGAGTCTATATCTCACCTTTTTTTACATTGTATTTTTATCAAAGAAGTTTGGAAAGAGTGTCCGAAGGCTCGAGGCCTAAATTGTAGTTGGGTGGGTTTATCAGTTCTTCAAGCCTAGTATAATTGGAGGAGAATGGAAACACAGGACTCGCTGACAACTCTGCCACTGATAGTAATCTGGGGTGTTTGGCTTGCTAGAAACAATTTAATATTTGCAAATAAAGCTTGCACCCCTGAAATTACAGCAGGTCTTGCTTGTGGAATACTACCTACCTTTCCACAACACATTAGAGTTTCAAGACAGAGGGAGGCTTTGGAAGTGGAAATTGACAAGTCTGTGCCTGGGGTTTTTTTTGATGGGGCAGGTCAAAATAATCTTTGTAGGGGAGGGGCTCTGCTCTTTCTTTCGAAGAACCATTTCTTCGAATTAATAGTGGGTTTAGGGGAAGGTAGCAACAATTATGTTGAGCTATTGAGCTTAAAAATACTTCTCATTTTTGCAGCAAAGAAAGAGTGTAGAACTCTAAATGTTTGTGGAGATTCGATGAATGTGATAACTTGGACAAAACGGACACAACATTGCAGAAATATAAGACTTGCCAATGTTTTATCTTCCATAAAAGCGGCTATAAACATGTATCTATCCTTTTCACGTTGGCATGTTTTTAGGGAAAACAACAAGAAGGCAGACAAAGCCTCGAAGGAGGGGCTGCATTGGCCCTTGGGTCAATGGAAGATAAGAGAACTGAAAGAGGACACCATTCATGAATACTATCACAGACCCTTTATAGAAGGAACAACACCTCTTTAAATTATCATTATACTACAAAACCTTTTACATGTTCTACTGCTATTTTGAGGAATTTTTTTTTTTTGGAAATTGGACTGTTTTGGAATAGTTTGTAGCATTTTATATGGAACATGATGACAAAGAAACAATTTTATATTGTATTTTTTTTTAAATAGGGCATCAATTAGTCTTTTTTTTGCCGAACACTATATTTTGTATGTGGGGAATTACAAAAGATCTTCAGGGCCTGTTTTAAATATGCTCACGGTTGTACTGAAATACACATCAAGGTGTATCTACATAATGTAATCTTGTTCTCGTCGGATGAAATACAATTACACTTTTGTCTCAAGAAAAAAATGTTATGTATCCATTTTATCTTTTAGAGTTTTATTTTACACCATTAACAATTTATTTATTCAATGTCAACGTGAGGAAATATTAGAATCATGGTAACTCTTTTTTTTTAAAGAAGTTTACAAAAAAAGATGTTTTTTTTTCTTTTCAAAATGGAGGATATTGGCGATTTCTTGTAGGGGAAAGATCAAGGGGAACTTTATAAATTTCCAAACTCAGGAACGAGGAGAACCATGATGAATGGATGCATATGTAGAATTAATGGAGGTTGTTAAATTTACAATTTTTAGCTAACATGATGACGCAAAATACATGAACTTGTTGAAAGTTTAACAGACTGCCGAGAGGGTCAAACAATGATGCTTTTGTTCAAACAAAATATGAATGTGACCAGTATGACAAGAAAAACATAATGATGCCAACTTCATGACATGACAATACTGAGGCAAAGACAACAAATATCGAAGACTCGACTCTACTACACTATGACGATGCACATGATGCAACTGGGTGAATCTGTTGAAGGGATAATGCAAAAGAAAAAAATGGTGAAATAGGATATGGACATGATAATCACATTAAACTGAATGTGATAGTATAGATGAAATGATCTTGCAAAAAAGTTCAGTAGGTTCGTCTATGGCATCATGTTTCGACACTGGCTCATATCTTTGAATCCATCTACAATGTTACAATTTACTAAATTTTAACACTCTAAATCCATCTACAGTGTCAAAATTTAGTAATTTATATAAATTCATTGTAAAAATTTTAATTTTCCATTGTCGGAGTGACACAACTAAAAATGATCGAATAAATGACCATTTTTTTCTTAAGTAAGAAAGGTCCCTTCTATTACTGCAATAAACTGAAAATATTTACAAACACTGCTCCTAGAAACAAGGAGTCAGGCACCGGTCAGAGATCCAAAACGGGAAAAGGAAGAGAATATCCCATATAGAGAGACAAAGGAGCATGATAGCCACCCAACCTTTGAGCTTGGGAGCTCGATCACACTTACCGACAGAACAGAATATAAGCCGGTGAACCATGGATGAAATAGCAATAAAAAGAGAGACCCAACCAATAAAGAGCCACATCAAACCATCAAAGAACCTCATCCTGGGCGTCTACAAGACGACTCGGCCTCATCTTGGGCGTCATTGTTGCGTTGCCCCCCGTTGATGCCCGTTTGATTGGACTCCTCCATATTCACCTCCTCTTCTTTCAGAATGCGTTGAAAGGGTGGCCCTAAGAGACGAAGCAAGATGTGCATGTGGCCGAGGCTTTTCTCCACTTCGTCTTTGAACTTTCCCACTGTGATGCGGATGAGATCCGCATAGCTCTCCCATTCATTCATAGATCTCAAAAGGATGAACTTCAATCGCCAGTAGTGCGACATGACCACCCCCTCTCCCAACTTCACCCGAAATTCTCCAAATATATCCTCCTGCATGGCTGCGATGGATTGTTGAATGTGAGACGAAGTCTCCTCGATGAGCAGTCACTCCCATTGATCTTCCTCATTGCCCCCTTCACTAGCTGCCATATCTCTCTTCCTTTTTTTTTCTTCTGCGCACTTGGCCAACACGCGACTGATTCGCCTAGTATTTCCCTCTTTGCGAGTGTTTAACCCAAACATGATCTACAATTTCCGTGGCGATGGAGTCCCGTTGTTCCCTGGTTAAATAGTGTGATGGCACCCAACAAGATTGTTTGGCAATGCACACCCAGGTACTTGAAATCGTCCTTGCAGGATGGCAAGCGAATTTCCCTTTCAAAACCATATCCTTCAGTTGCAATGAAATTTCCATTCCTTGGAGTCCTTCCATGATCACTGATCTTGTCCTCTGATTCTCGGTTGCGCGGAGGGTTCAATCCTCCCGTGTGAGGGCCCTCCATCTATTTCTTCTAACGCAACCTGGTCCCAAGTTATACATGCCATACGAACGCTTGCAACATGGCCTTGGTTCCTTGGCTCGGTGATCGATGCCTATGCCCATGTCAGTCCGCTGTCGCTACAACTTGTTGCATCTCCATGTGATTCATTGCCTGCATCCGAGGAAATGACCAATTGTTATGTGGTCATTTTTAGCTTAATTATGTGGTACTTGTGATATCTCAACTTGGGATGGTTTTTATTAATGATTGTACCACAAATGTATTGAAAATTAATTATGATACCTTGTGAAGAATGTAAATCTTATAAGCAAATTGCTTCTGAAGACTGTGTATAAGGTCATTAATGTAATAAGTGCAAATCTGTTTCATGCATTAATGTTGAGCTATGACACATGAGGGGGTCTACAATTTACTAAATTATAACATTACAGATGGATTCAGAAAGGGGTCTTTGAATCCATCTGTAGTGTTAGAATTTGGGGTCTCTGAATCCATTTCTAGTGTTAGAGTTTAGTAAATTGTATAAATTCATTGTCAAAATTGTAATTTTCCATTGTCGGAGTGACACAACTAACAATGGCCAAATAAATGTATAATTGCTATGTGGTCATCTTTAGTTTATTTCTTATCCTGTGACCAAATTGGTCATTTTTAGTTAGCTCAATTAAAATTTCTCAATTTTGGTCATTTATCCCTTGAAAAAACCGCGATGACAAAATATTTTGGTCACCTCGTCACTTATCTCTCATTTTGTACTATTGTATGAAGAGGAAGAAAACATCTACAAAGATGGAGGTTTTCCTTGAGATGAAGATAATTTCTGTTGTGACCAAATGGGAAATGAAGACCAAAGGGTGGAAATACTAATGGCTAGATCAAAAGATGATTTAGCAAGGAAGATAGGAGCAAGTAAAAGTTTCCCTCATAACTATCGAGAGTATCCTTCTTTGGCCCGATTATGTAAATGAGGAATCATTTAGGGACAACAAACCATCAAGAGAAGAATCAAGTTGTCCCACTTCCTCAAGAAAAGAAGAAGGAAGAGAAATCAAAAGTGAACTCTCATCAAATGCCATTGTTTCCAGCATGAAGAGAATTTTTGGATTATGTTCAAACAAAGTCTCAAATAATATTGATCTTAAGGCAACCAAGGAGGAAGCTTCATTCATTCACTTGAAGGAGCAAGAGCATGATGGCACACATGCCCTCCAAGAATAAGATGAAGAGGAACCATGTGTAGTTGAATACCTAGCAACCCATCATCAGGTTGTTGGTAGTGTGGGATTTGAATTTGCTTCCATCTTCCTTTTTGGCGATTTCAAGATCATTGCAAAGGAAATTGATTAAATTGAAGGTGGCGAGACATCTTCTGGATCAGATCCAAAAGAAGAACACAAATATGATTTACAATCACCACTTAAGCTTCATAATGAAGCAGAAGACAAGCACACAACAGTTCGGTTTGAACCAGATAGTTTGGTGGAAGAATAAGCCACCACATCTAAACTTTGTGAGGAGGAACATATGATGCAAAGGTGTGATCACCATTTATATTTTTGTATTCCCTTTTGTCATTATCAGGTTGTAACCACTTTAGAGGAGAGGCTTGGCATGTTTGAGTCTTTTGGTATTGAGGCTTAAATTTCTGGTGTTAAGGATAAATACAGTGATACAGATGAATCATTGGATGGGAGTTTGCATGATTCTCATATGGTGGATGAGCTCACATGTGACAACACATTTGGTGTTTTCAAGCAATCATGGAGTGACTCGGAGAGCTTAGTCCTAGTCATCGAAGAGAAGATATTGCAAGTGTTATCCAAAACTAATGGTACACATAGATTCATGGAGGATCTTATTGTGAGAGTTCAATCGGGGGACAAAATAGGTGGAGTTGTTGGGAGAGTATCTAGCCCTGAACTGTGCATCATTAAAGGAGAGTTGGAAAAGATGAAGGCATACTACTTTCAGATGTTTATGGATATAGACATGGAACTCAAATTTGTTGAAGACAAAGCAACAATAGAAGGAGAGCAACTTCATGTGGATTTGGGAAACTCAGATTCCTCTTCTAGAACCACTAGTGATCATATGTGTGTGGTTGATTGCACACATGACATTTTGGAGCAGGATCACGTGCATGATGAACACGAGGAAAATTCATATTTGTAGGTGCTTAAGAAGAGAAAAGATGTAGAAGATTTTGACTAAGCACCTGTTGATTATATCCAAAAGGACATGGAGGAGGACTTAGCTATGAGAATGGTAGCTGAGGACATACCCTTTGAGTCTACAAGAAGTGGTGTTTGTTTATCCATGGATTGGGTAGACAAGCACATCACTGATATGGAGGTTCAAGGATGTCCCAATCTCACTTGCATAGGTAGGATATTGTTTGACATGCATGCCTCGATGGGGAAAGTTTATGAACTGCCTCTATTGGGGAGACACATTGTCATGGAGGTGGTCGATGAGCGCATTCTTATTGGGTCAGCCAACAGAGGAGAATACGCGTCCACATGTTTATTGGATGAGTCGTGCAGAGAGTTGGAGTTGGTCTTTTTTCCATCATCCCAGTCATCTATAAAAACCATGAAACCATGAATGGAACATAAGATTGGGTAAAACGGCTCTTTCTAAGGGTGTCAAATGGGGAGCCAGATATTCACATATATGCTTCTAAGTTTGATATTGATTTGTTGGTCATAGCTTTTGGGTTGACAAGTACACCAATCCATTCTCATTTTTGTGAGCAACAAAGGCATCTACTGTCACTACCTAATGCCTACAACATACATAACAATGCATTGGAGTTCCACTTGAGGAAGTTGAATGGAAAAAATGATAATGATGTGAGCCATGGAACTAGTGAACAATTTGCACAAGAGGAAGCTAGATTCATTCCATTTGGATGAACCAACAAGAGTGTTTATTCATCCATGGATTGCGTGGATAGATACATGTCCGTGGTGGAAACACAAATAAGTAAAATTTCGATTTGTGACAATGGTATGTTTATTGATATATATGACATTGTGTTGTTTCTTGAGCAACAACAAGGGCCTCTATGGATGTTGTATGATACCTTTAGTATTTATAAAATAATATGGGGTTTCACCTAAGACAGCTGGGTGAAACAAGTTGCAACATTGTCATCCTTGGTCCTAATGTGCATGTGGCTCACTAAGATTCGACCCCAAATTAGAAGTGATGAACTTTCCATTTGGTGGCGGGATCCTGGAATATGAAGGTATATTATTCCATATGAGAATGATATTTAGAGGGGTGCAGAAGGGAAAGTGGGATCCTGACACCATTGATGTTTGGAAGCATGCAACTGAGGCAATGGGATCCATGCATTCCTTGGCATGCTAGATTATCTTAGATGACATTGATGTTGATGGGAATGCAACACAATGAATGGGACTCTGGGATCATTTTTTTGGGGGATCCATTTGTTTTAGTTGGACATTAGACAACAACATGGGGAATAATGCATTATCTTGAAATGACGGTTATAATCAGAGTTAGTGCAACACCAACATGGTGGCACTTCCATTGAGTTATGTTGGAATTTGGAATTTCAATGTTTATCAATTAAAGCTGCATATCTTAAATTACTCGAGGACAAGCAATCTTGGGTGGAGAGGAATGTAATGTCCCCAAAGTTACCCATTCTAATATTTTATTGAAATTATTTAATTTGACCTAAAGTACCATGCATAATTAAATTAATTAATGGAAAGGATCATGTAGGACCACAATTTTGAAATATTTATTATCTCCAATAAATGTTTATTAGTTTTAAGTAATCTAGATGGGCCAAGAGGGTGCATAGTAGAAGGATAAGGGATAAGAGTTGTCAAATTAGGAAAATATGGAGAGAAAGCAATCAAAAGCAAGAAAATGAGGAAAAGCAACAGAAAATCAATAAGGAAGGATGTTTCCAGATTTTTGAAGATAAGCAAAAGAAGGAAAGAAAGCAAAAGGCATCAGGAAATCTACAGGTTTTAATTTTGTCCAGTGAGGGTGAACTAATGAAGTCAAGTAGGCCAAAGGAAAAACATACTTTCTAAAGAAACATCAAACGCACCTCTAATTTGAATTCCTAGAAAGCATGGCTTAGAAGAAGAAAACAACAAGCTAACACGAGTTAATTAAAGGAGGACGAGCACAGCCATTTAGGAGTTTTGGTCATTTTCATTTTTCATTTTTCATTCATATTAGATATATTTGCTCTTCTAAGAGGCTTGGGTAATTTTCCCCTTGCCAACATTGGGTGATGTGTCCCTTTGCATTCACTGATCCAACTGAGGGATTGAGAGATTCTTCTGTTGGAGTTTGAGTAGAAGAGCATCCAACTCTTTTCATGGAGTTTTGAAGCTGCTTATAATCATTTTTTTAAGTATGATAAATGCATACCAAGTGGGAAGTCAAAATCCTGAAGAGGCTAAAGTATTGAAGACAAGTTCTTGAAGAAGGTTGATTTTCCTGTGAGAGATTACAGAGCTAGTCAAGCTCCGACGACTACTATGCTTACGAGGGAGCATCTGTGCTTTTGGGTAGATGATAATTTGATGTAATTCTGATCAGATCTAATCCATATCAAATATAGAGCACACTTAGAAGAGCTGACATGAAGACAAGGTCGAGCTAGATCTTGGAGGTCCAAGTAATGATTAGATGATCCATTCCATCAAGCAATCTGCCTCTTTATTCTCTCTGTAATTATGTAAGATTGTGGCTGATCCATTCTAATTTATTCATGGTGGTATATTGTTGTGTTAACATCCAATAAATTTCTAAACAATCCCTCCCATGGTTTATCCATTATCTATTTAAATGTCCAATCATTTATTGTAGTAATTTTGAAGCGAGTCCTTATTAAATTGAAGAGTAACAATATAGCATAATGTAACTGATATCATTTCAGACCTTTTATGTATCCTATTATATTTTAAATAATAATATTCAATGCATGATTCATAGTTCATATTACATATCCTTGTGTAATTCTACCTATGCTCATTGATGCTAAAATTGTGACTAGTTCCCAGTTTCAATGTACTAAACTTACTTATGCCTCTCAAATTTATTTTTTGAATGTTGTTGCAGGTATCCAGGATCAATTAGAAACCATTCCAAGTCTTGTTCTTGAGATTCGTGACCCTCTCAGGTTGTTTGAGTTCACTTAGAAAAATAATAGTTTTGTAGTCCTAGAGTTGTAATTTTTCTCCATAGCTTCCAAATTAATTCAGGTTGAGTCCAAACCTTTATATCAGAGTTTAATAGCATGTTGGTGTGTATACAAAACCAACCACTTCCATTCTACACCAAAAGCATTTGGGTTTCATATAAATCCTCTTGCTAGTGCCTTGAAGCCGTTGGTTTTACCAAATGAGTCTACCAAGGTGTGATGAATTGTAGTAATTGTGCAGTTGTCGAAGTTGGGAGTTTATTTAGGCTGTTGTAGGTTTCCTTCAAGTTGTAGCAGGTCCTAACCTCTATTTGGAAAAAATCGTGAAGGTTTAGTTGTGTCAGAGTCTTAGTTTTTAACTTCCTAGCCCCAAACGTAGTCAAAGTTGAGCTAGTGTTCCTGAAATTCCATTTGGTAACATTACAAAGGGGAGTGTGGCTTGCATATGGCTCCCCAATTTATAAGTAGATAGGGAAATGGTTGGAAAATATACAGGGACCAACCCAAGATCTAAATAGATGCAAGCTAGAAACTAAATTGACATGCATGAAGAAACAATCAAGTCTCTTATAAATACCTTGGCCTCCAAAGTGCTTATTCTTCTAGGTAGGTTTGATAACCATTGGATTTACACCCATCCAGTTGTTAAGCTAAAAAATATCCTTAGAACAAGGGTTGATAGACTGTCACAAGCCGCTTCCCCACGGATTCCATCTATCGCTAACATCACTTTTCTTTTAAATTATATATATATATATATACCAAGGAAAAAACATGATTTAATTAAAGCATAATCAAATTACATATTGCAGAAATGATGCTGTGAGCCTTTTCCTGATGTTAGATTTTCAGCTTCTCAAAAATAATATATAAACAATTCAGCTCTGTACCTGTCTGAAGACCCAAACATTGTCCAAAAAGGAAATATATAACATTATCGAGGTTCCCCTGAGGAACCCCAGAAGCATATATAACATTGTACATACAAATTATATCAAAGGACAAAAAAAACAGTTTTAGATGATATGTTCCAGTCCATCTATAAAAGGCCTATGGTACTACTAATGAAAAATTCTGTTATTATGCTCCAAGATCTTCATTATCCGAATGGGATGGTTAATCCCAATTTTCAGAGCTGGTCAACTTCAACATTTCGTTCCCTGTATACATGTTGACAAGAGAAGGTGTCAAACTCCTCCAAGTGTCTCTAAGTTTCTGTCAAAACAAAATTTAGTAAAAGTCTGTGGCAAAATTGCACTTTATTTAACGAATTAATAATAATCATAGAGTCGCCAAAAATATGAAATTGTATGCAGTTCTTGTCTCTAGCATATATATAAACAAAATTTAAAAGAAACACAAAGTGAACTTTAATCTATATAGTTTGTATACAAATAATGTCAAATATATATCTTACATATTCAAACCATAGTAGCATAATTCAACCATATTGGATTTTCCTATACGCAAATTCAGAGGGCTTTCGAAAATTGCCCAATATTCGTCATAATACGGATACGATAATTTATTATAACTTGAATCCCATTTAGATCTTCAAGTAGAGAGTTCTGATAATGTTTGCAACAATTGAATGGAGAATAAAAATACAAACTAAGCAAAACAAACCACGCAGGAAACAGATAAGTATTGCTCAGGAATTTAAGGTATATTCATCATAATAATATTTGGTGTTACAATAGTTTACATAGGTAGAATTCGAATGCATTAATAATGAATTCGAATCCTCTAAGTGGATAAGACTGTATCTTACTGAATCTCTAACTCAAGGTCTCCCAATAAATATTGGAGTCCAAATAGACAACTCCCTTATGACCAATAACTCCAACAACCACTGACAACTAGTTAACTCAATGCAACTGACCGAGGAAGGTAGGAAAATCACTCCTCCCCATGCAACCATGCATTAGTAGCGCTAGCCTAACTGACTGAGAAGTAATTGATTGTAACTGGGGGCTAACTAAGACTAACTAGTACTAACACCAATTAACTAAAGTAGGTTGGTGCCGGGACTCCCAGTGGCTCCTAAAATGTAGGGATTGGTCTAGGAGGTGCCCTAACTAATGCATGCACATGCAGTAAGTGGCATTTAACCTCTAGTAGTGTTCCCCACATTTCAATGACTGGTACATGTGTCCCAATTGGGCCAAGTGGATCCAATTTGTACTAGTGGACCCAATTAATTAATTTTAAGGTTCTGTTGAGGACTGGAAAATCTCAGGTATTGACAGTAAGGATTCTCCCCAATAACCGCTCCCAATTAGTTTGCTTATTGTTTGGTATGGGGAATTCGTCCGGTTAACGGTCTGACTATCGTAAAGTTAAGTAACGGGCTAAATCTGTTTTACTAGTTGCAGCCCGATCCACCGTTTATGTGTATTTTCTTTTATGTTTTAGAATGATATGCAAGTGCCTACATTTAAATGGAATTGATTAGGAAGCAAAGGGTTCACAATGTGATGCATAGGTTCTTACCTCCCGTCTTATCTCCTTTGTTCCAGAATCACATAAAGCAAATGACAACTAAGTTAAGCCTATCTAATACTATCTAACCTATCCCCATGGAGCAAATTATTATTAATGTGAGGAATGTACTATATAATATGCATAAAGAATATTGCAGGTAGCTGATATAATTCAAAACACATGAATACACTAGAAAGATAAATAGAGAGATAGCTCAGTGTTGATTAAGACATTCATTATTCAATTTGCTACATAAGCTTCATCAAGTAACAAGAAATGATTCATAACATAGAAGTAATTCACAAGTTAGAACGATCGTATAGGTTTGTAGAGTAAGCTGAAACATAAATAATTCTGCATTCAATCATCCACACAACATGCATTTGAAACTTGAATAGCTCCTTCTCCAGCAGAATGAAAATTAGTCCTTCTTTATTATAAAAATAAATAGTTCTTCTTACATAAAGCCTTTCGCATAAGAGAGCATGGAAAAGTCCTCTCTCATTCGATTTTACCTATACTTATACATTTCTAAATGACATTCGATCTTCTCGCCCTTTGGGATTCCTCTACAATTCAATTACAAAAATGGGTTTGTCTCTAATTTAGAAAAAAATACAATATTACAAAATAGATTTCCCAAGTGTCAACAAGATAAACACTTTACGTGAACCCAGCTGACCCATCAATAAACTGCTTCCAAGCCATAGCATCCATAACTATTTCTTCAAAGTCCGATGGATCCAAAAATCTGACAGTAACTTCGTGCTTGGCAACCTGAGCCTTTATGTTAGCTATTCTAGTTGGAAGTAATCTAAGTTGATCTTCTAACCGACAGCTGTTTACAGCTGGTTGAGCAATTACACTTTTTAGCACCTGGTCGTCTAAGCTTTTAATAAGTTGTATGCCCAACTCATCTTCGTGCAATCTATCCTACAATTGTTTTAAATGCTCTTCATGTGCAATATTTCATCTAACCTCTTCTTTGATGATGTTTGGCACCTGTTATGGGTTTCAAGTATCTTCTCACAAAACTCTATGCACTGGTCTTTAGTCTTCTTGACTGCTTCCAACAACCTCTCAACAACTTTATTACCTAAGCCTATCAATTCAAATTCAAGCTGCATTCTCTCTGAATCTTTAATTGGTAGATTTGTTGGGGCCTCTGTGGTTGTTTACAACCATGCTAATCTTGCTTGAATGATCTCTAGCACATTCTGAGTCTTGTCTTTAAATTGGGAAGCTATGACTAAGATTTCTTCAAATCGAGCTTCCACTTTCCTGACCTTCAAAGCCTCTTCTGCAATCTGGACTTGCATCTGATGTATTTTTCTCCTGAACATAAGAGCATGTGTTGTCAAAGGTTCTAGGTATGTTCTTTTTTCATTAGCTACTTTCAACAACACCTCTAATGAGCTCTTTTGAGCCTCTAGTGCACCTCTTGGGCTTCATATTGTCCCGCCTTCTACTCAGTTGTAGACTTCTGTGTTTCCAGCTCTGAAACTTTATTTTCCAACTCCTCTTTTTCTTTAATCAGGCTCATGTTGGCCTGTTTCAAAGTGTCTCGTTCCTCTCCTAGAATTTGGTAATCTTGCCGCAACCTTTCATAGTCTGAGAGAGCATCTTCATATTTTCTCTTGGACTCTCTATCGACTCTTTCCTCTTTCTTGAAAATTGCTTTCATCTCATCCATCTTGCCCTTGAACTGTTCAAGGGTTTCTGTGAGCTTGTCAATATTGTGAACGTTGGCGTATGTAGATGCAATGTCCATGGAAGCGATTTGCTTTGGATTTTCCTCAACATTCTTTACCACTGTTCTTTCTATAGCTGTGGTGACCAGGGGTCTGTCTCCTCTCTTCATAATCTTTTCTATTTTCCAAACGATTGACTTTGTCTTTGGATCAAAATGTATGTCTTCTAAACATGCCACATCATATTCTTTGGATGGGGTAAATGGTACTAATCCCATCGCCACTATGGGAAGATGGCTTCCTGTAAGTAAATTTTTTGAAGTAGATGGAGGGGATTCAGGATTATCTCGGGTAGGACTCTGCTTTTTGTCTCCACCACCTATATCTTCTTCATTTTTCTTACTTTGTTCCTCAATACAGTCTTCTAGGTCTTGCTCTTCCAGCTCTGGATTCAAATATTCCTGAGCTATGGCCTTTTCCAGCTCAGCAATATTACCTTGGATGTCTTCTTACTTCTTTCTTCTTTCTTCCCTGGCAGCTTCTTCTTCTTCTTCTCGCTGTTTTTCCTCAGCTAATATCTTCTTTTCTCCTGCTGCCAATCTATGAGCACTCTATTCCTTGGCCTTCTTTGCAGCTTCTTCCTTTGGCTCATTTGGTTTTGGATTGTTGCTGCTCCTCCCCTTAACTCCATAGGTCTTCCTTTTCAAACGCTTACTCAAAGCAGCCATGCTATAAATATTCCTGTATACTTGCTCTTCCTTATCTACATAGTCTGTGGATTCAAAATTCACCTTATGAGCTACCAATTTACCTTGTGAGTCATTTCGGCGAAAGCTCTTTTCCTTGAAATGGAAATTCTCCAGTTCCTTAACAAAATGCAGAGCTCCCTTAACCTTGGAAAACATGTAGCTTCCCACATAGAATGGTATTGATGGGAACACAACTTTTTCAAATCAAACAAATAATTTGTAAAGCCATCCAGAAAAAACTTGTCTAACTGCTTCCTTGTGCACTATGTAATCAATTGCGTATTTGGGCAGCAATAAGGGGGCTTTGGTTCCCCCATACATTCTTAGATATGTACCTTCTTGGGAGCAGAAGTAGTCCCCATATTCCCTAATGGATTCTAAGGCTCCCTCAGACAAGCAGGGACACTCTTCCAAGAAAATCAACTGATACAGGGATCTCAAAAATTCTTCACATATCAACCGGTAATGGGTATGATACTTATGAGTCCTCGGTATATGGTATGCTATGTATATAGGGGATTTTCCCCCTTTCCACACGTATTTGAGCTTATCGAACCTATGCCGGTAGAGTATCCATTCTATCAGAAAAGAAGACATGTAAAATTCTGATTTGCTTTGTTGCAAGCCTTCCTGAGCTGCTCTAATGCATTTGGCCAAGTTCCTAGTCACTATATCCTCCCAATTAAAAATTCGTCCTTCCATGGTTACATAGTACATAATTGGGATCCAACCAAAATTATAAAATTTTCCATTAGCCCTACCGTAGAGTCTGCTCAACATCAGTGCTATTTTTCTGAAAGGGGTCCGAATGTGAGCAGTCTCATACTCTGCATTTTGTTTGTGTCGGAATGTCTTTCCCTCAGCCACCATCATCTTCACTGTGGATGTATAATCAAGCTTTAGGATTTTAACCCATTCTGTTGTCACACTGGTGTCTTTTTCTGGTAAGCCGTAGGATGCTGATATGAATGCAAGCGCAAAAGATGCGAATGCTTTATTTTCTATATCATTCATAATCATCTCTGTGGTATCAATTCTTGGCAAGATCCAACCAATGACTTCTACACATGGGAGGATTTCAGGTCTGGTAGCCACTTTGGTGAGCGCAGATCGCAATATGTTTTCATACAACACCAGGTTTCCCAATCCTGCCTCCGGAACCTTCTTTTCTTTCAGCGTGTGGAACATCTGACCCCACTTAAAACCAAGCTCAATTCCAGTTATGGATTTGGTGTCTTCATACATGATTTCCACCATTTTCATGGGCACAACTTCCACCGTTTCCAAATATGAATCATCTTCAACAATCTTGGGCTTCTTCTTCCCTTTATTCGTCATGGTGTCTGAGGTGATTTGTACCTGTGACAAAAACAAAAACTGTCTTAGCGTTCTCATCATAAACTAAAAATTGTATCTGAATGAAAACATGAAACAAATGAATAAGCACATGCTAACAAATCATAACCCTTATTCTATCTTACTCTCTTGTCTCCATCCATTGGTACAGGAAGCATACGACGCGGGTCAGGGCTACAACATGCTAACAAATCATAACCCTTATTCTATCTTACTCTCTTATCTCCATCCATTGGTACAGGAAGCATACGACGCGGGTCAGGGCTACAACAATCACCGGACATGGCAGCTCAGGTCTTTGTACTTTTTAGGAGAAAAAATCCCAAACTTGGCAATACCTCCCTACCGCAGGTGTAATAAAACTTCAAGCTTACAATGACGATGCCTTAGGGTAAAATACCCAGACCCCCAATCCCTCGGCCATAACAAAACACCCAAAACCTAAAGGGTCTGCATGAAGTAGGAAAAATGTGGCTTTAACTAACGCCCAAGAGCGGGATATACACTAGTTCTATGCTGGCATGAAACTCAGCTCTCTGAAAAATCATCATTTTCCTAATAGATTAAGGTTGAAATGCGTCTGGATTCACTGATGATGCTTTGTATCAGGTAGCGACTAGGGAAAAAGTTGAGAGGCGAACCCTAAGGAAATATATGGGAAAACCTATTTTAAACCAAGCAACAATAAAAACTTGACCTAACCCTACGCAGTCGGATCAATGGTCTACAGCCCCGTGGCTCACACCAAACAACCAATTGAAAAGGACTAACTAAAACCTACCTGGTAGACCAGAGGCTCGACACGCGACTAAAAACCCTCAGTGATCATGCGCCACGTGAGCTCCACAAATGATTTTCTACCAGCCGCACGAGATCCAAAACAATAGATCACTCGCCGTAGCAGCTTACAACTGAAGAAGCATCCACCGTAGCGGCTAACTGAAAATGAAGTGTTTATCATTCCATCTCCCTGGGAAAGATGAAAAGATAAAATATAAAGTCTTCCACCGTAGCGGGCGCAAAACGTCAGACACTTTTATGATATACAAAATTTGGACTTACCCACTGTAGCGGCTTGCAATTTAAAATCTACTAGATGGCGGCTCGAAACAAAAAACACACCCGTTGTAGCAGCTTGAACATGAACGGTCATCCACCATAGCGGCTCGAAAAAGAAGAAGCAGCCGCTGTAGCGGCTTGAAGTTGGGAAACCCTCTGCTATGCGGATCAAAAAACCACTTTCTTCCTTAGTGAAAATAAAGGAAACTTTGGATCTTTTCATGACGGATAGAAATCATAAAGGCTAGAAATCAAACGCAAAGTGCTTAAGAGGTAAAACTAAGATCTTTCAAGGGGTCCTAAAAAATGTACATTTTCCTTTTTTGGGGCATAGTTGCAGTAGCAACAGGTTCCTAAGCTAGGCAATAATTAATCTAATAGAAATTTGACCAAGGGAGGATTAATAATCCTAACACCCCCCCTGAAACCTAACTTGGACAACTATGGGCCCTGGTAACAAGACCATAGGTCACCCAAATATAATCTAGAAGATAAAAAAATGCGGCTTAATACAATTGAGAAAATTGGGGAAAACCTCATGGTAAACCCCCCCAAAAAATATAAGCAGGAAAATAGCAATATGCAAGCTATCTTTAGAAGAAAGAAGCTTCCTCCTTAGAAAAATAACTTGAGCAAAACACTGCTGCAAAATTGCAGCTCTATGCAGCAACATGGTCCATCAGTGGACCTCTCAATGTACTTCTAAACTGACGATTCTGTTTGTTTCTCTTGGTTGGTGAAGGTAGGGAATGATCAAATCTCTACTTCTGTGGGCCATGTAGCTGATCATTCACCATCATCAAGTAGCACCAACCTGGAACTTTGCTGCACCATTCTGTAGAGAGCGAATCTGTGAGGGATAGTGCAGCATGCTCATTTTGATACTGGGACCTAGTTCTTCTTTTGTCTTCTGGAACTCCAGCACCACTTCCAGTTGCATCAAGAAGCTTTTGAGCCCATCCGGGTTTAGGATTTTGATTAGGAATGGGCACTGGATCTGGATCTAGAATCTCTTGAGATTCAGTCTCAATAATAGGATCATGCTGTATGTGATCTTCTTCATTTGAATCTGAAACCTGTAGCACATCTTCATCATCAAAAATAGTTGGAGAAATAGCTATTCCTTCCTGTGCTAATGGGGGAGTATCATGTAGTTGATCTTCTTCGAACTGGACACTTATTTCAATGAAGCATCTTCTGGTAGCAACCTCCATTAGTTTGTAAGCTTTTGCATCTTCTGCATATCCCAGTAGAATGCATTCGCTATTTTGGGCTTGGAAGGCCTTCCGTTTGTCAAGTGGTATCCTGGCCCAATATTTGGAACCTGTTGCAGCTGCAACGTTTTCCCAAATTTCTAAAAAATTTCGACCCTCCTTTTAATTTTTTTTTTGCTTAGATTTGGTGGGATTGCTAAACTTTGTTGTTCTTTTGCTGCAAGTTTGATCTTTTTGAGGTTGATTTAAGGTAAATTGTTGATCACTTTCGGAAGCTTGAATAACTATCTTTGTCTGCTGATGTTGTTGACTTGAACTTTAAGTTTTGGTTTGTTAATAATTTCGCTATTGTAGGTTTATTGAATAGTGAATCGCGACCATAGTTGCGGAAGCTGAACAATGAACGACCCGATGGTTTATTGATCAACTGTTTAATTTGCGATGTTTTATTTAACACTATCTGAATTCATTTGAGGTTTGTTTCGGATTGTAGTTATCTGTGCAGCCTCCGTTTCGGAGGATCAGTAATGAACGTCCCGATGGATTAGGGCTAATCCTCGTCGATACCGTGTTTTATTGATTCTTTTCGCTATCGAAAAGTTTTATGACTTCGATCGAAAGCTGTAGCCTGATTGTTTTCCGCCATTGCGGTTCCTGAGCTAACTAAACATCCGTCATATAACTTTTCCGCTCGCCGATGGTTTGTTATAGTTTTCACCGTTTTGTTTTATTTTGCCGTAGAACTCTTAGGTTGTATGGCTCCGACCATTGCGGTTGCGCAATACACTATCGCTTCGGTGTTTGAGTTGATTCATCTGTCGATACCTTAGTGACTCCGCTATCCGATGCGTGACTACAGCGGCACTTAGTGTTTTTCCTCGTTGACATTTTAAAGACCAGAATTTGTCCGTCACCCACCACTGCGACTTCTTATTGAAATAATCATCTGATGCTTTATTACTTCCGCCCGCCGAAGTGGATTACCTGGCCGATGCTTACTGTTTTTGCTTCCGACTATTAGTAGGGTTTTTCCTGCCGTTTTGGTTGTGTTGTTACTCCATTTTGTGGGATGGCAGAGTTTTCCCATTGGTGCTGGTCGAGTTAAGGTTTTTATGAGATGAAGATTCTTTTCGGTTAGGATTGCGGTTTTACTAGGACAGCGGGCTTAGAAGTTTTCCGGATCCATATTGCGAGGTTTTCTTTGCCTTATCATAGAATGCATGTATTAGTGCAGTTTGTGTTACTTTGATGGTCTGAAATCTGCCATGTTCATGATAGGGTGACTACTACAACAAGATATATCTAGAAGCCAAAGTGGAAGGGAGGCAGTAAGGAAGGAAGAGGCTGAAGCATAGAGAAACAAGATACAAAAAAATAGGACCAGCGGATTCGATAGCAGCAGAGGCTCAAGGAAAAGTTGATCACGTATCATAGCTGGTCTCTCGTGATAAAAGTGCAATAAACTTTTAATGAAATGTAACGTATTGTCTAAATCATGAGCACTCACAAAAGGACAAAATTGTGAGATTAAATGGTTGAGGAGCCCAAAGGTCACCGAGGGGCATCTCAAGAGTTTGCTTGTAGTATAAGTATAGGAGAATTAGATAGGAGAAGGGACTTTTTCTCAGTTAGACTTGTGAGAACATGTTGTAAGAAGAGCTATTTCCTTTTGCAATAGAGAATTACAATTTTGCATGTTAGAGAAAGATTTGGTGGAATGTTCAAATGCTGTGCAATGGATGTTGTTGAAGGGGAACTATTTCGTTTTCAGCTTTTGTCCATTTACTGTGAGATCGTTCTAACTTGTTGAACCTATGTTCTAGTATGAATGCTCTCTAGTTTATTTTATGGAATTTCCACTATGAGTAGTGAATGCTTTTCATAAACAATGAGCTATCTTGTTGTTCATCTATCTATTCATGTTTATGTGTTTTGAAATAAAAAACAGCTACCTGTGATTTTTCTTAATGCATGAAAAGTAATACATTACTCATTAAATGATAATCTCGCTCCCTAGGGACAGTGTAGTTAAGTTAGTTTTAGTTTTCTTACTGTGTGTGATTTAGATGCGACAGAGTTTAAGACGAAAGGTAAGAACCCGCGCATCACATTGTGACCGCTCCTAGTATTCTTTATCAATCTACATCCTTAGATAGGCACTTGCATCTCATACTTAAAACTAAAATTCTAAAAAAGATACACGGTGGATAGGGCCGTAACCGGTAAAACCCTTTATTTTGGTTACTTGACTTACGGTAGCCGGTCCGCAAACCGGACGGATTCCCCATACCAAACAGTAACGGACTAGTTGGGAACGTTTATTGGAGAGAATCCCTTGCTGTTGTCGCCTGTGATTTTCCAGGCCTCAACAGAACCAAAAACTCTCAAATGAGAGACATTGGGCTTATACCCATGCAGTACTTCGAATGGTGTGACCCCAACCACTGACTTGTGGGGCACCCTATTCTGTAAATATGAAGCATAGTTTACTGCTTCAGCCCAAAGAGAAGGAGGTAGATGCTTGGTATGGAGAAGGCATGTTGCCATCTCTTTCAGTGATCTATTCTTCCTCTCAGCCACACCATTTTGCTATGGTGTGTATGGAACTGAGTGTTCCATTCGAATCCCCTATGATTCATAGAAATTATGGAAATCTCTTTTGACATATTCTCCTCCTCCATCGGATCTTATTGACTTGATATTATTATTGAAACTATTCTCAACCATAGCTTTAAAACTTTTAAAAGTCTCAAAAACTTCTTATTTTAGTTTCATGAAGTAGATCCAGCAGTACCTAGAACAATCATCAATAAAGGTCATGAAATACCTGCAACCATTAATGGAGTTTGTGGGCATAGGTCTAGGTACATCACTATGTATCAAATCAAGTGTAGAGACAACTCTATGATCCTTTCCAACATCATACTTCTTTTTTGGATGCTTACCTACCAAGCACCCAACACATACTCCATCGGAAGTTTGGATGGAGGGAAAACCTTCAACCATGTTATCGTTGTGGAGCTGCTTCAGATATTTGAAATTGAGATGGCCAAATCTCTCATGCTAAATCTTGTTGGTGTTGTTAGCATGAGACAATAAAGCTGTAGGAGGAGAAACAGGTAAGAAACGTGAAAACTCATAAGCTTTGGTAGAGTGATTTGCAATACCTATCGCTACAAGATTTCCAGTGGCTTTTTCTGTAATCTCAACTGAGTGTGAATTGAATGTGACCCTCTTGGGAGAGCCTGTATGAGTCATCTAGTAAACATATAACAATTTAGCAGCAAGGGAGGGCACATATAATACATTCTTGAACTCACCATGCTTTGCTCTAACTGAGCCCCTTCCTTCTATTGGAATCTGGCATTAATCTCCCACGTGAATATTAGGCCCCTTTGATAGTGAAATAGTAGAGAAGGATTCTTTGGAGGAAACCATGTGGTTGGAGGCTCCAGAATCTATAATGTATGTTGAGGATGGAGAGAGAGTTTCTTTCAAAGCATGACACCTTTCGACATCTTCTGTCAGTGCTTCTTCATGAGGATTCTTTGCTCTTGGAGGAGAAATGTTGTGCTGCTTGAGAAGAGAGGACATTTCATCAAGTTGCTTCCTCATACAATGTTCTTCAAGATGGTATCCCTTTTCACAACAAGGTCATAACTTCTTTTCAAATTTCTTCTTCTTAGAACCGAAGGCTCCTTTAGAAGCCTGTTGATTTTGTTTAGGATTCGAATCAACTGCCTTTGGCTCCTTCTTCTTTGATTTCCCCTTTGCTTGCACTTTGGAAGAGTCAGTAACCAAGAGAGCTTGATCTTTGGACGTTTGGATGACTCCCATTCGAATCAATTTGTCTTGTTCTTTGATTAGGGACTCGAAAAATCAATCTAAAGAAGGAAGTTTCCAGCCAGGAAAGCTTTCCCGTTTGGAATGAAACATAGAGACATAGACAGAGTACTCAGGGCCTAGTTTGATGAGTATGGAAAGGACATTCTTCTCATCCTTCAACACTATCCCGCAGTGTCTGCATTGTAGCACGAGAGACTTGAATTTGGAGAAGAATTGCTCAATAGTCTTGAAACTGTTGGGATGTAAAGATACTAACTCATTCTCCATAATGTATCCCCAAAGCTCATCTTGTTTGTTAAACAAGCTATCAAGCTTCTACCAGGCTTCTCCGGGAGTCCTCAATCCTTCTAGATGAAAGAGGAGATCTCTAGAAATATAAGTACATAAGCACCCCGAATGCTTCATCACAACAGTTTAGGAACTTGTTCCTCTCTACCGGCTGATGAGGCTCAACCTCCCATCCATGTATGATCCTGTGGTAGCCATGCTTGTGCAAGGCCATATGTATATCAATCCTCCAATCAAGGTAATTGGAAGTTGTGAGGATCCGTGGTTCAGGAGTTTGAGAACTCATAATTGCTCCAGCTAGAAGACTGCAAATACTTCTCTGAAGCTACGTAGAAACTGTCAATTTCACTGCAATAACACACTAAAACATATGGACTACTAGAATCATGCTTTTCCTCTCAACATGAACATATTTTCAGGGTCCATCACGCCCTCTCCCTTTCTCTGAATAAATCCAAAGCTAGCAAATTTTCATAGGGGACTTTTGTGGAAACCTAACTGCTTTTGATGTTCAATGGAGAGAAACAACCATGAAACCTGCCTGAGAAGGCTCTGATACCATATTAGAATTTGAATGCCATTTAGATCTTCAAGCAAAGAGTTTTGATAATGTTTGCAGCAATTGAATGGAGAATGAAAATACAAACTAAGCAAAACAAACCACATAGGAAACATACAAGTATTGCTCAGGAATTTATAGTATATTCATAATAATAATATCCGATATTACAATAGTTTACATAGGTAGAATTCAAATGCATGAGTAATGAATTCGAATCCTCCAAATGGATAAGACTGTATCTAACTGAATCTCTAACCCAAGGTCTCCCAATCAATATCGGAGTCCAAATAGACAACTCCCTGACAACCAATAACTCCAACAACCACTAACAGCTAGTTAACTTAGTGCAGCTGACTGAGGTAGGTAGGAAAAGTGCTCCTCCCCATGCAACCATGCATTATCCATGCATTAGTAGCGCTAGCCTAACTGACTGAGAAGTAACTGATTGTAACTGGGGACTAACTAAGACTAACTAGTACTAACACCAATTAACTGAAGTAGGTTGGTGCTGGGACTCCCACTAGCAGCTAAAATGTAGGGATTGGTTTAGGAGATGCCCTAACTGATGTATGCACATCCAGTAAGTGGCAGTTAACCTCTAGTAGTGTTCCCCACACTTCAATGACTGGTACATGTGTCCCAATTGGGCCAAGTGGACCCAATTTGTACTAGTGGACCAAATCAATTAATTTTAAGGTTCCTAGGTTAGGCAATAATTAATCTAATAGACATTTGACCAAGGGAGGATTAATAATCCTAACATAATTTACCTATATTTTTGGCATATATTATAAAATAAGATTTATTTCAAAAAAATTTGTTTTATTTTTAACTTTGTTGATAGTCCATTTGGAATTGGTTTTACATTTTAAAAATTTTAAGCTTTAAAATTTATAATATATATTTTGTTTTATACTTTAGTTATAAATATAAAATATTATTAGATTAGTTTTATTTTAGATTTATTTGAAATATAAAGTTTAGTAACTAATTATCATATTATATTTTAGTTAGGATAATAATTTTTAGAATATATTATTATAGATTGGTTTTATTGTTTTATAATTTAATTTTGGCATTTCAATTATTTAATATTATTATAATTAAATTTATAAATACATTATGAGATAAATTCTAGCCACTATTGGCAATTATATATAGACGTTTTAATGTTTTCTTTGATTTTTGTGATGGAAGGTATAAAATATAAAGTCTATTTCACGAGCAAAAAGGCCCTTGCCTGTCAAATTCCAACACTTCATGTAAATATTGAATGGTTATCTCTAATTTAAGATTTTTTAAACTTTGAATAATAAGTTTTTTAAATCTATAAACAACCTATTCCCGTATTTTTTCCGTACTAGATTTTTTTTTGTTACGTATTTTTTCCGTATTAAATCGTATTGGAATTCGTATTCGTACTCAAATTATGCTACTATGATTCAAACATTACCACAATATATGAAGGTGTCAAGAAAATATATTAATTAACGAGGAACCAACAAAGAAGACTAAGAAAGAGAAAAAGGAGGAAAGAGGAAGTACAAGCAATTCCAAATGCAAGATCATATGAAAATGAAAGTTATATTGTAAAAAATTGGTATATTTAAATTTTATATTAAATTAAATTTATCATATTAAATATATATAATCATAATTATATTTATAAGTATTTATATTTTAGAATTTAAAAAATAACCTGTAGTTGATATATGGATAATTAATTTTTGATGAAAGATAGATCTTAGCTCATGTATGGATAGCAGACGCTTCATTGCAGAGAACCCGTTTTACTAGAAAAAAGGCCAAAGCAAATAATAAATAATTTTTTTTTCCTTTCAGATGGAAAGATCCACGGGAAAGCCAGCAATACTTCCCCACATTCGTGGATGGTATAGGTGGTAAACCGTCGGCCATCCTCGCAGAAGGCCTAACCCCAGAGGACTCAAGGCTCGAACTAGTGACCTCCCCCCGAACCACAAGAGTGTATGCACGTCTTACCAATTGAGCTAACCCTTGGGGCTAAATAATAAATAACTTATTCATGGCTCTTTACTTGTGGCCTAGTATCCATTGACTACAAGTTAATTGGTTGTGCTAGTCATGTATTAATTTATTATTATTATTATTAATATCTAAATATAATCATATGTTAAGAATTTTATTTATTATTTATATTTAAATGGATAGTACATTTTATTAACATAAATTTTTTATTGATAAAGATAAAAATTGTTATCAAAGGAAGGGATTTTGCTAGTGGAAGAATACATTGAAGACCATCTGGAATTTTGTGGCTCTTGGAATATCTTTTGTTCTTGATTGTTGTCAATATTGCTCTTTTAGCTTGTGGATGTTGGTAACACGTTTTTGTAATGATTTGGTATAGTCTTTGAGCTGGCTTGTTTGAGTATTGTTTTTTGTCCCCTGTGATAGCTTTGGGTTTTTTGTCGACACCTATGAGAAGTTTGAGATTAAAAATGTTGTTCAGAAGTTCTTTGTGATGTAGTTTTTTATTCCTTATGAATAACATAAGCACACTTTTTTTTTTGCTATTTTTTTATTGATAAATAGATAAATTTATTCTATATTGAATTTATTAAATATTGATAAAATTTAGTTTCAATGGTTGTGGGATGGAGTGTTATCCTCTCCACCTAGATTTTATTTGAGTGTTATCCTATTCACCTAAGTTTTATTCTTATAAGTGAATACAAACCCAACAAGTCCTAACAACCCATTATCTAAAAAGGCTCCAATCATGATATTTATTTGCTTCAAAGTTTCTCTCACTTTATTCTTCTTGATTTCTTCATCTCTTAATTCACCTCTTATTGCTGTGTATCTTTATCACTTACATTTTACTTGTTTTTTTTATCCATTCATTTGTGTTTTATATATGCGCGTGCGCGCACACGCACACACACATGCATTTCAATAAACAACCTTGTGGAAAACTCTATGGGTACTTCCCAATGATTCATGAATGATGAATGGGATAAACCATCAACTCTGATTCTGGATCCTAACCCTTATGGGATCAAGAGAGTTGAACTCATGGCTCCCCAACTTTGAAGGAATATATCTCACGTATGGCTCATGACTTCTTGAGTTAAGTATAGATCCATCTTTACTCTGACTCTACTAAGCGCCAAGAGGGGTCAAATCCAAAGTGTTAGCTTCAAGGGATTTGATCCCTCTCCATACTTGATAGAGCTAGAGTTAAGATGGATCTATGGTGGTGGTAATGTAACACAATTTTAACGTTAATTTTGTTGTAAAAGTTTATGAGCATTAATGTAACATTTTACATGTTACGTTATTACGTAGATTAATACATTATGAGTATCCATTATAAAAGGCTTGAAATAATGAAATTTACAAGATATTTTTTTAAGTAATAATTTGTATTATGTTTTGTGTATTTTTAAATGTTGAAGAATATATTATTGGATTTCTAATTCATCAACACATTTTAAATATTCAAAAAATTAATTATTTAAAACATTAAAAATCCACTATTTTTATGTGAAAATTGCATATTTATTTTGAACGTTTTTTAACTAGGGGAATCAATAACTAGGGCAGTGCACGTACTAGCGTTGCACAGGGTCTATTCCCATCCACTACCTACCTCTAGGTGCCCCACAAACACCTGCAAGCTTCGGACAGAGGTAAGCCCGGGTGGGAATCGACAACTAGGGCAGTGCGCGTACTCGCAAGCTTGGGACACGGGTATGCCCAGGTGTGATTTGAACTCACGACCTTTATTTACAACATGTGACTTCATATCAAGCGAATAACCTATGAGCCACACTTGTGTGGGATTATTTTGAACGTATTTTAAACTCATTACAAATTGCATTAATATATCATCTTCAAATAAAAATAAACCCACATTTAAAACACTACGTTATGAAACCTACGTTTGGTTGCTTGTTAGGTTTTTTTGAGATAATATAATTTAGTTTATCTTTAGATTCTATAAAAATTTGTCTCAAGTTGGAGTTGATAGAACATTTTTATTTGAAATTAGTTAATTTAAGTTTGTGCTACACTAGCATTGCATATTTATTTATTTTATATTTAATATTTGTATTTTAGAGCCTATATGTGCTACACTAGCATTGCATACGTGACACATATCACTCACTTGGGTTGTAGAAATTGTCTCTTCGATGCAATAATTTAATTTTTTATTATCCCTCGACGTGTAGACCGGTATATATATATAGTTTTATTATTAAATAATTTATTTTTTGGTCAGCCCTAGGGTATAGACTAGTTGACGATAGGGTGTGCTATTAAGGCACTCCTTGCAACGTCATAGGTTCAAACCTCAAATAGTCTGTGCACTTGTGTAGGGGTAGTGTATGTGCAAATGAAGGTTATAGTGGCATCATATTGGAATCGACCTCATGTCATATGAGTACGAGCCCATGTCAGTTATCTATTCCTCGATATATAAAAATACAAAAATATCAAGTCTTACCTAAGTTTAGTTATTTTAACCATGCCATTTATTCTATGTATAATAGTTACCTCTATTTTTTTTCCTTTTATCCTCCAAGTCGATTCAGTCTTTTCCATTATTTTAAGCTTATGATCCTTCGATGATAAATGGAACGTCAACTTGAAACCTTGGGAAAATTAACGTTTAGATAGTTTAGCTCCAAAAAATCCTACACAATATTAAGTTCATTATTAAGTTCAAAATGAGTATATTATTATAACAATTTTGAGCCCTATTATTATTGAGGCCTTGTTCTTTAAAATAAAAAATAAATACTATTTTTTTATTATAAAATTACTTTACTTTAATTTATTAACATTACAAAGTACTAGAGGTTACATACAAAGTAGTAGAGGTGACCAATCCAAGGGGTTGCCACTTTTTTATTTCAAAGGAAAACAAAAGGCAAAACTTGAATGGTGTTTGGCAATAATCACCAATAACCAACCTAAAACACTCACTTTATATCAAGGATGCAAAATTTCGAATTCCATGTAAATTAAAATTTTGAATTCCATGTAATTAAAAAATTAATCAACATTAAGGATTCAACGATCATAATAATGTATATGCACAACTCATATATATGCTAAACTCATCTAGAGAATCTGAAAAGAGACTAATCACTTTGAAAGTTGAGAGCGCTTTCATGTCCGAAAAGCTTGAAATCGCAGAGTAAATCAATCGGTCAATAGGCCTTTAAAATTAGCATTTGAATTTTAAGATTAAAAAGGGGCTTATCCTACTCCCCATTAACCTTTACTAGCATTCGCGCTGAGTGGTTGAAAAAAACGTCGAGAGGGTAAAAATATTGAGTCTTTCCACACCGAATCTTTCTGACTTATCTTGGGAGACTCGAAATTACATTTTGAGGATCAACATATCTGTTGCTCTCTCCCTGCCCCTCTCTATTCCTCTCTCTCCCCTCGTCTCTCTATATCTTGGGTTTTATAAAGATGAAAAGAGCAAAGTAAAAATAGTAGTTTCGAAAAACTAAGTGGAGAAGTTGACCGAAAAACATATTGAAGTTCCGCATCCCAGTTTTCGTACTTCGGAAAACAGAAAGCGGATGAAAAAAAACTGCGAAAAGAAAAATCAAAGTTTCGATTTCTGCATTATACTTTCCTGATTTCCGTATTCAGCACTGCGGAAAGCGCAGGCCAAAAATACAGAAAGTTTTATTACACACTTGTAACTTCTGCATTGCAGAAAGCGAACTTCGAGAATGGGAATAAAAAAATCATATTAAACTTAAACATAGTATAAACATTTATTTTGTACCACAATTCTTGGGAATCACCTTCCAGTTTGCTAGTCAGGTAAAAAACAATTCCTATTGATATTGTAGTAGATTATGGTGAAAAACGTAAACAAATGTTTGAAGTGTAAAATTTGTCATAGTTGATAAGGATTGTCAAGTAGAAACTATAGGATCCATCATGAAATATTAATGTATATGTGCTTATTGAATAAACAATTTTAGCAGTGATATGTATTTCGCAAAATCACCAAAGCTTTCTAATTTGGATAAAGCGGAATTTCTTGCAATTACAAGTAATATTGGGATAATTGACATGTCTATTAATATTTAGTATTTCTTAGTTCATATTATTTTCATTTCATTTTTTTTTCTAAAATCAAGACTTCGATGCTTATAGACCTCGTTTATTTTTACATCAAAATTAAACAAATATAAATTTATAATTTATTATGATAAAAATGTTGTCCTATAATATTAGATAGATTCAAAATTGAAATGGATTTAATTAATTACAATTAAAATGCAATTTTGTTATTAAATAAATCCAAAATCAAAGCTCTAATTGCACATTAAAAAAAACCAGAGTTCAAATTTCCGCATTTCCCAGTGCGAAATGCAGAAATCAAAAAAGTATTTGATTGATATTTTTTTCTCTCGAGAATATATTTTGATCTAGATCTATTAAGTACCAACAAAATCCATAAATAATTTAATTTTAAATCTTTAAATACTTTAATGATACAGATTTATGATACTTGAACGATACATAATTAAGATAAATTTAATTTATAATGTGTATATTAATATTTTCACTTAAAATGTTATTATTAAAAAAAATACTATTAATTAAAATAAAAATCAATATATCTCAATGAGAAACAGGTCTTCGACACTCTCACACCTTCTCGATTTTCAATTTCCTTTTCGGATTGCAGAAGTCGGCTCCTCTAGTTACGAAACAGGGTTCCCGCACTTTCACGCTTTTCCAGTTTTTTATTTCTGGTTCGGAATGCGGACGTTGGCTTCTTGTTTAATCTTTCTAATTTATGATAAATAATAAAAAATTATTTCATACAATAACATGACTATAAATATAACGACATTGTTAAATGGAAATTTAAAAGATCATATTAAACTTAAACATAGTATAAAAATTTATTTTATACCATCATTCCTAGGAATCACTTTCGAGTTTGCTAGTCAGCTAAAAAATAGTTCATATTGATATTGTAGTAGATTATGGTGAAAAACTTAAACAAATATTTGAAGTGTAAAATTCATTATAGTTTATAAGTATTTTCAAGTAGAAACCATAATATCCATCATGATATATTAATGTATATGTGCTTATTGAATAAACAATTTTAGTAAGCTTTCTAATTTGGTTAAAGTGAAATATCTTGCAACTACTACTGATATTGGGATAAATTACATGTCTATTAATATTTAATATTTCTTAGTTCTTATTATTTTCATTTCATTTATTTTTTTCTAAAATAAAGACTTTGATTGTTATATACATCGTTTATTTTTGCATCAAAATTAAACAAAGACATATTTACAATTTATTATGATAAAAATGTTGTCCTATAATGTTAGATAGATTCAAAATTAAAATAGATTTAATTAATTACAATTAAAATGCAATTTTGTTATTAAATAAATTAAAAATCAAAGCTTTGATTGCACATTAAAAAAAAATCAAAGTTCCGATTTCTGTATTCCCCAGTGCGGAATGCGGAAATCAGAAAAGTATTTGACGCATAAGTTTTTTTCTTATTTCTTGATTTCCGCTTTCCGCATTGGGGAATGCAGAAATTGAAACTTTGATTTTTCTTTTCGCAAAATTTCTTTTCCGCAACTGAAGACGCTTCATAATAAAAATAACTAAAAACATGGAGAAGACGCTACCGCATACTTTGACATAAAGACAATCCAAAATTCAGTGTCAGACTGGTTTCTAGTATCCAATACTTCTCAACGGTATGATAACGGTAGTGTATAGCTTCAAGAAAACCTAAACAGATGTTATAAGGAGGATGTAACCTCGCCTGAGCATCTTTAAACATAAAGCAGCTGTGATGAATACCAGATTGGTAAGATTCATTTGTCCATCTTTGCCAGCAGGTTGTTGACTGCCTTCTCTAGCGCGTTGAGACGGTTCCCGAAGTCCCCCTGGGTGTTAGCCACATCTTTGAAGCTAGTTTGTACATCTTCTTTGAGGTCTTCCAGATTTCCTGATGAAGCTGATAGATCTTCTCGCATCTTCCTGATGTCTTCATTAAGAAGATCCTAGCTTTTCTCTCCAGCCTGGATGGTCGATTGCAACTTCTGGTCTTGCCTATCTGAACGAGCTCTGAGTCTACCCAACGCATTTTCCAACGAATCTAGCCGCTCCTCAATTGTCTGTCCCGATTCTGAGGAGGATCCTCCTGGTTCCATTGCCGATTCAGAAGTGGGAGATAGAGGATAGAGGGAAGCAAGAGCAACAACTTCCAGGGAAAGGCTTGCTTGGGAGACACGACAGCATCCCACGAGGAGGCACTCTAGGATCAGCTCGTTACAGAGAATTCTGAGGGGCAGATGAAAGGGATTTTGGTGATCACGATAGCTAAATAGCTAGCCGAGCAGGAAAGTAAGTCACGGGATTGATGAGTAGAGAAGGATTTGTGCAGAGATCTGCTGGCAGAGACTGTAGGAATGAGATAAATGGAGTATTTTGGGGATTTAAGAGGTACACTACTCGACGAATAACAATGAGCGATGGAGATCGTGAGTCTGCACCGATCAGGGGATATCATTTCTACTTTCAAGTCCATCCACTTTTAAGATTACTCTGCTCAAGAGGGTCCCTTTATTGGCTTCATTATCTGCCAAATAATTCAGCCCATGGAGAATATGGTAGTAAGTGATGGAATGGAAATTTTGGCTTAACTGCTGGATATTTTGATAGATTAAGGCAAGCTTTAGCCGGGAGAGCCGCTTCTTATTTATAATGGCTTGGATAAACATCCTTGAGTCGCCGAAGACCGATGGAGAAGTGATCCCTTTGGAGCAGGCTATCCTTAGCCCTTGCATGAGACCTCAGAATTCAGCTGTGTTGTTAGATTCAATGCCTAAACCCCAAGCATAGCTGCTCATCAAAGTTCCAGATGCCGAGACTAACACTCCTCCCCCACCAGCACGCCCTGGATTGCTCTTTGAGGCTCCATCGAAAAATAGGCAAACTTCATTTAGAGAAGCTCTCCAGCTGATGAAAGCGGGTTCCTCAAGCCGAATTTCCCACTTAGCAGTGCTAGAGTGACCAGGCAGGGACCTGCTCTGATAATTTGGGACAATCTTTTTTAACCACTGTGATTCCTCCGAGAGAAGCTGAGTATCATCTTTCAGAGCCATGTTGTGATCGATAGCTTCCCCTAGGATTTCCCTTGCTTGATTGGCGACTTTGGAGAAGTGGTTTTCTTTATCCATGAATATTCGGTTGTTTCTCTCAAGCCGGATCTTCCAGAGGATGGCTTTAGGGGCCCAACTCCAGGCAGTTTGAAGCAAAGTTTTCTTGGAGAGTTGGAACGGGGAGAGCTTCATCCAATCAGAAAGCAGGCCATGGATGGTGCCTGGGAGGGTGATACCATGATTAATCATCAAAGTTTCTTTCCAAACTTCTTTGGAGAAAGGACATCCCAGCAATAGGTGATCGGAAGTATCTTCTTCTCTTTTGCATAGAGGACAGCGAGAGGGGCCTTCCATACCCCTTTTCTTCAGGTTTTCACCTGAGAGGATACTTCTATGGGCCAACGTCCAGCAGAAAAAGTCAATTTTCGAGATGAAGGTTCTTGACCAGAGAAATTTCCAGACCGCTCGATTGGGGGCAACATAGGGGATATATTGGATGTTCTCATATCCTTCTGATGTTGAATAATTACCTGAATTGCTGCCCCACCCTCGTCTATCTCTAGCCCCTTCTCTAAGAGGTGATTTTCCTTGAAGGAGGGCTGTAAGAATATCTGCTTCTGCTTCTAATTCCGGAGGCAGATCGCCTAGATCCCATCCTATCCAATTGTTGTGATCCCAAGCTGATAGGTCCCACAGCGTAGTGGCTCCTTTATCCAGTAGCCAGCGTTTGATGTTGTCAACTTCCTAGCATTGCCCTAGGGGGGTTTCTCCCAGGATGGAATCCTCCCACACTCTAATTGTTTTCCCATTGCCTGGCATCCAGTAGAGCTTCTTTTTGAAGGGAGGCAGAGCTTTAATACATAATTTGAAAACCGGAGAGCCATTTCTATGCCGAGGAAGAGCATTAAGGCATCTTTTCCTTGACCCTGGAAAGTATTTTTTGCGAAGAACTTGCTTGCTCCAGCAATATTTTCCTGTGATCAGTTGCCATAGCAGCTTTGCTCCTAAAACCAGATTTTGGGAGGCTAAGCTTCTAACATGCAGCCCACCTTCAGCACGGTTTTTGGATCTTTTCCCAGCTGACTAGGTGGAGTTTCTTCTCATTTCCTTTCCCACCTTCCCAAATAAATTTTTCGAATAAGCTTTCTATCTTGTGGAGAACCAAGCCTGGAGCGAGCAAGACTAATGATTGATAGATTGGCATGCTGTTCAGAACAGATTTTAGAAGGATCAACTTCCCTGCAGGATTAAGCCAATTGGCGGTCCAACTTTGAATTTTTCCTTTGATTTTATCTAGGACAGGCTCCCAATTTGCTGACTTGAATTTGGAGTTGCTGATGGGGATGCCTAGGTACGTGAAGCCATCCCAGTCCAGTGTGCTTTTCATTCCAAGCAATCTAGCAATATCCCTTAACTCTCTGATAGAGTAGTTCCAGCTGAAGATTTTGCTTTTTTGGAAGTTTATTTTGCTGCCAGACACCTCTTTATAAAGAACCAGCTCTTGTTTAAAGTGTTCAGCAGAGTGAATGGTTGCCCCACCTAACAGCAAGGTGTCGTCTGCAAATTGAGCGTGGTTTATATCTTGAACATTATTCACCATTCTTAACCCAGGCAGCGTGTGGATTTCTTGGCAAAAGTTTAGCTGGAAGCTAAGCACTGAAGCTTGGATAGCATAGAGGAGAGGGGACAGCGGGCAGCCCTGCCTGAGTCCTCTAGAAGCTTGGAAGAAGCTTGTACATCGTCCGTTGACCAAAGGGGCTATCCATGGGTCACACACACAACCTTTGACCCAACTTATAAAAGCAGGGGAGAAGCCAAATTTTGACATCACTACAAACAGGAAGTCATGTCTAACACGGTCAAAATCATTAGCTAAATCAAGTTTAATGATCATACCTTTCTCGTTCCGCTTACAGCTTGAATGAATGGATTCTTGGACAAGGATGATGTTATCGAGAATTTTCCTTCCTTTGATGAAGCCGCCTTGATTTTCAGGAATAATCCAAGAAAGAATTCTTTTAAGTTTGGTGGCTATAATCTTGGTAATAAGCTTGTACCCGGTGTTGCATAAAGAAATCGGCCTGAAGCGGTTGAAGTTGGACGCGTCTTTTTCTTTCGGAATCAATGCAAGGAAGGAGGAATTGGTGCTTCCTCCTATCTTCTTGATCAATTGAGAATACTTGACCATTTTAAGGAGATCTATCTTTATAATTGACCAGCAGCAAGTGAAGAATCTGGCTGTGAAGCCATCAGGGCTAGGGGCATTGTCTGGCTTCATAGCCTCTAAAGCTTTTTTAAGCTCATTCATGGTGACCGGGGCAATGAGAAGGATATTTTTTTCAGGTTTGATCAGAGGAGGGATGAGATCAAATGTATTGGACATGATATCCAGAGGATCCTCTAACGGGGCCATGAATAAATCTTTAAACGTGGACACGATAGCTTTTTTTATGTCCTCAAATTATTTAAGCACAACACCTTGGAAATTGATTTAAGAGACATCTTTAAAATTCTTCCGTGCCTCGGCCTGCTTATGGAAATATTTGGTGTTTTTATCCCCGCTCTGAAGCCAAAGAGTTTTGGACTTTTGCCTCCAATACTCCTCTTCTAATCTGCAGGCAGAGAAATATTCTTTCTAGAGAGCCCACTCCTTTTGCAGGAGATTTTCTGACATAGTAGATGCTTCTATCTGTAGTTGATGATCTTCCAGGGCAGCTTGAGCTTTTTTCCTTCTAGTAATGGGGGAGGTAATGAGCTTTGCCCAGACTTTCAGGTTGTGATTAAGCATTTTTATTTTCCCTTCCCAGATGAAGGAAGGCGACCCTCTTAAATGGGTGTTCCAGGAATCAGAAACAACTTGCAAGAAGTCCTCTTGTTGGATCCAAAGAGGGCTGAAACGAAATGGTATCGGGCCAAGGTCTTGATCTAGGGCGAGGTCTAGCAGAATGGGCTTATGATCAGAGGTACAGTGGGGTAGGATTTTAGAAGAGGCTAAGAGGCCAAAGGAGAGGAAGGATGATTGAACTAGGAACCTGTCTAGCCGTGCAGCTATATGACCAGGACCAATCCTTTTATTAGTCCAGGTGAACTTCCCTTTGACAGGATTTATATCGATAAGGTCCCAGCCAAGGATAATGTCTTCGACCCATTCCCTTGCTGGATCCCTAACAGGAGATCCCCCTTTTTTTTCGTTGGCAGCAAGAGTAATGTTCAAATCTCCTGCTACAATGATGTTTTTTGGCTGCTTCAAATTGAGGTATGATTCAAGGCTATTCCAGCAATCTATTTTCTCCGCATCCAAGACAGGAACATAAAGGTTGAAAAGACTTACAGTTCGTCCAGAGATTTTGTGGGTTAGTTTTGTGAAAACCCAATGCATGGTGCGTTCTTCAGCTTCTAGGACATAGAGGGCTATATCCCAAAAGGTGGCTATACCTCCGGAAGCTCCTCTAGAGTTGTTGGCGATGCCTGGTCCTTTTTTCCAAAATGATTTCCCAGCTTGGAGGAGAGAGGCTTCCTCCAGTTTTGTTTCATGGACTAGCAGAATCTCAGGCTTGTAAATTCGGACTAGATCTTTCAGAGCTTCTTCTTTTAAGGCAGACCCTAAGCCTCTGCAATTCAAGGAGATGTGCCGCATTAATTACTATTGGAGGAGGGGTTGGCCCCTTTTGAGGCCGAGGCCGGTCCTTTCTTAGATCTGGTGTTCAGCATTCCTTTCAGGGTTTTTTGCGATCCTTCGAGCACTGACAGATATGTTGCTTCCTCCCTTTTCTTCTTTGTGGATTTCCTTCCTCTTGAGTTTTTAAAAGGAACGGTATGCAGGCTGCTTGAAGAATCACCATCATCTGTATCCTCTCCTTGGTCCGTTTCAAGGAGAAGTGGTTCCTCATTTGTGCCTCTGGGGGGCTCGAAATGTTCAGCCAACTTCAAACTGCCTGGATCAGAACAGGGTATTTCCCCAGGTTCCAATGGAGTCGCCTGGGATTCTACCTCTCTGTTGCCAAATTGTTTTCCAGCTGGAATCTCTTCCACGCTTAGTGATGCTGGTTCTTTCACAGTTGGGGAACTATCCTTCTGTGGGTCCTTTGCATTCTGGATCACCTATGGCGTCTCTTTTGTGGCTTCTTGGGGAGATCTGTTTGAGATTGACGGAGTATTGTTTTTCTGCATGTCCTCTGTGGTCTTTTTTTCTTGGGCTTTGGAGGCCGCCTTCCCTTTCTTGACTTTTTGCCAACCGTCTCCCTCTTCTGGGGTCTGCATTTTGGGGCATTTTCTCTGGAAATGGCCGTGCTCATGGCAAAGATGGCACTTAAATGGCAGCTGTTCATAATCAAGCTTTTGAAAGTGGTGCCATTCTCCTACTTTTAACTTAACTGCCTCAGGGAGCCCTGCTTCAAGGTCGACCTCTACACAAATCCTGGCACAAGTGTATTGTCCTTTGTTCTCAGCTTTATCGATATATCTCCCGAGCACATTCCCAACTTTTTCCAGGGCTTTTATATTCCAGCAACGTACTGGGAGGTTTGGGAGCCTGACCCACACTGGGACTTCCTTTGGGACATCAACTTCGGGATTGAAATCCGGCATCCATCTGTTAAGATAAAGGCCTTGGTTTCCCATGAAGTACGAGCTGCTTTTGAATATAAGATCCCGGTCCTCTTTGGTTATGAATTCAAAGATGAAGAACCCTCGTCCGACCGGGTAGCACGTGACACTGTCCTTTATCAGAGGCCTCCAGTTCCTCTGGATCCAGTTGTCCATTGTTTTTGCTGAACGCCAGAGCCCCATGAATTGGCCAATCAGTCCTCTCTCTTCCAAATCTAGAGCAACCTTGATGGGCTGCTCTGCTGGGAGGTCAATTTCAGGAATGGCTTCAAGTTTCTTGATGAACTTCGGGATGGAAGGGGCCACCGGTTTCTTCCCAGACGACGAAAATAACCTGCGAAAAGCCTCTTCATCGGAAGGGGACTCAGAGGGAGGGGGGTGCCCTCCCCTAGGCACAGCTATGAGGCGGCCTGGCAACTCTAAAATGAGGAGAGAAACCCTAAAGGCAACGCGGCAGCAGCTCGCTCGGCAGCAGTGCTTATTACTACAAACCTTTTTTCGATCTAGATTTATTAAATACTAACAAAATCCATAAATAATTTAAATTTAAATCTTTAAATACTTCAACGATACAGATTTAAATACTTGAACGATACATAATTAAGATAAATTTAATTTATAATGTGTATATTAATATTTGCACTTGAAATGTTATTGTTAAAAAAATACTATTAATTAAAATAAAAATCATTATATCTCAATGAGAAACAAGTCTTCTGCACTCTCACACCTTCTCGATTTTCGATTTTCGGTTCGGATTGCGGAAGTCATGTCCTCCACTTACAAAACTAGGTTCCTGCACTTTCTCGATTTTCGATTTCAGGTTCGGAATGCGAAAGTCGGCTTCTCGTTTAATCTTTCAAATTTATGGTAGATAATAATATATAATTTCCAACAATAACATGATTATAAATATAATGACACTGTTAAATGAAAATTTAAAAAATCATATTAAGCTTAAAAGTAGTATAAAAGTTTGTTTTATACTAGAATTCCTGCGAATCACCTTCCAGTTTGCTAGTCAGGTAAAAAACAGTTCCTATTGATATTGTAGTAGATTATGGTGAAGAACTTAAACAAATATTCGAAGTGTAAAATTCATTATAGTTTATAAGTATTTTCAAGTAGAAACCATAGTTTCCATCATGATATATTAATGCATATGTGCGTATTGAATAAACAATTTTAGCAGTAATACGTATTTAGAAAAATGACAAAAGCTTTCTAATTTCGCTAAAATGAAATATCTTGCAACTACTACTAATATTGGGATAATTGACATGTCTATTAATATTTAGTATTTTTTAGTTCGTATTATTTTCATTTCATTTTTTTTTCTAAAATAAAGACTTTGATGCTTATAAACCTCATTTATTTTTACCTCAAAATGAAACAGAGATATATTTACAATTTATTATGATTAAAATATTGTCCTATAATCTTAGATAGATTCAAAATTAAAATAGATTTAATTAATTACAATTAAAATGCAATTTTGTTATTAAATAAATTCAAAATCAAACCTCATTGCACATTAAAGAAAAATCAAAGTTTCGATTTCTGCATTTCCTAGTGCGGAATGCGGAAATCGGAAAAGTATTTGATTCATGTTTTTTTTCTTCTTTCCCGATTTCCACTTTCCCCATTGGGGAATGCGGAAATCAAAACTTGGATTTTTCTTTTCACAATTTTGATCTAAATTTATTAAGTACCAACAAAATCCATAAATAATTTAAATTTAAATTTTTAAATACTTCAACGATACAAATTTAAATACTTGAACAATACATAATTAAGATAAATTTAATTTATAATGTGGATATTAATATTTTCACTTGAAATGTTTCTTTCTAATTTATGATAGATAATAAAAAATAATTTCCAACAATAACATGACTATAAATATAATGGCATTGTTAAATGAAAATTTAAAAAATCATATTAAACTTAAACATAGTATAAAAGTTTATTTTATACCATAATTCATGGGAATCACCTTCCCCTTTGTTAGAGAGGTAAAAAATAGCTCCTATTGATATTGTAGTACATTATGGTAAAAAAACTTTAACAAATATTTGAAGTGTAAAATTCATTATAGTTTATAAGTATTTTCAAGTAGAAACTATAAAGTGATAAAAATGTTGTCCTATAATATTAGATAGATTCAAAATTAAAATAGATTTAATTAATTAGAATTAAAATGCAATTTTGTTATTAAATAAATTCAAAATCAAAGCTCTCATTGCACATTAAAGAAAAATCAAAGTTTCAATTTTCGCATTCAGAAAAGTATTTGACTTATATATATTTTTCTTATTTCTTGATTTTCGCTTTCCGCATTAGGGAATGCAAAAATCGAAGCTTTGATTTTTCTTTTCGTATTTTTTCTTTTTTGCAACTGAAGATGCTTCATAATAAAAATAACTAAAAATCTGGAGAATCTATTTTGATATAGATTTATTAAGTACCAACAAAATCCATAAATAATTTAAATTTAAATTCTTAAATACTTCAACGATATAGATTTAAATACTTGAACGATACATAGTTAAGATAAATTGAATTTAAAATGTGTAGATTAATATTTTCACTTGAAATGTTATTATTAAAAAAATACTATTAATTAAAATAAAAAATTCATATATCTCAATGAGAAACATGTCTTCCTCACTCTTACACCTTCTCGATTTCCAATTCCTGGTTCGTATTGTGGAAGTCGGCTCCTCCACTTACGAAACAGGGTTCCCGAACTTTCATGCTTTTTCAATTCAGAATGCGGAAGTCGGATTTCGGTTTAATCTTTCTAATTTATGATAGACAATAGAAAATAATTTCCAAGAATAACATGACTATAAATATAATGGCATTGTTAAATAAAATTTAAAAAAAAAATCATATTAAACTTAAACATAGTATAAAAGTTTATTTTATACCATAATTCCTGGGAATCACCTTCCACTTTGCTAGTCACCTAAAAAATAGTTCCTATTGATATTGTAGTAGATTATGGTGAAAAACTTAAACAAATATTTGAAGTTTAAAATTCATTATAATTTATAAGTGTTTTCAAGTAGAAACCATAGTATCCATCATGATATATTAATGTATATGTGGTTATTGAATAAACAATTTTAGCAGTGATATGTATTTCGCAAAATCACCAAAGCTTTCTAATTTGGCTAAAGTGAAATATCTTGCAACTACTACTAATATTGGGATAATTGGCATGTCTATTAATATTTAGTATTTCTTAGTTCATATTAGTTTCATTTCAATTTATTTTTTTCTTCTAAAATAATGACTTTGATGCTTATAGATCTCGTTTATTTTTACATCAAAATTAAACAAAGATATATTTACAATTTATTATGATAAAGATGTTGTCTTATAATATTAAATAGATTCAAAATTAAAATAGATTTAATAAATTATAATTAAAATACAATTTTGTTATTAAATAAGTTCAAAATCAAAGCTCCGATGGCACATTAAAGAAAAATCAAAGTTCTGATTTCCGCATTCGAAATAGGAAAAGTATTTAACTCATATTTTTTTTTCTCGATTTCCACTTTCCGCACCGGGGAATGTGGAAATCGAAACTTTGATTTTTTTCACAATTTTTTTTTCGCAAGTGAAGATGCTTCATAATAAAAATAACTAAAAATATGAAGAATCTATCTTGATCTTGATTTATTAAGTACCAAAAAAATCTATAAATAATTTAAATTTAAATATTTAAATATTTCAACGATACAGATTTAAATACATCTCAACGAGAAACAGGTCTTCTGCACTCTCACACCTTCCCGATTTTCGATTTCCGGTTCGGATTACGGAAGTTGGCTCCTCCACTTACGAAACAGGGTTCCCGCACTTTCATGCTTTTTCGGTTTTCGATTTATGGTTAAGAATGCGGAAGTCGACTTTCGGTTTTATCTTTCTAATTTATGATAGATAACAAAAAATAATTTCCAACAATAACATGACTATAAATATAATGGCATTGTTAAATGAAAATTTAAAAAATCATATTAAACTTAAACATAGTATACAAGTTTATTTTATACCATAATTCTTGGGAATCACGTTCCACTTTGCTAGTAAGCTAAAAAATAGTTCCTATTGATATTGGGTGTAATCTAAACTCTAGATCATTTGCACCTAAAATCTGGCGAATTTTCTGGTCAAAATCCGGTGGAAATTGTTCAAAGGATAGTTTTCAGTGATTAGAATTGCATAAACTGGGTGCCCCAGGGGTAATCGAGGGTCCTGAATCCATTTCTGGAATAAAAATTGCAATTTTAACACTGAAAATCTCATTTTTAACAACAATTCGTGTTGTCAGATTCTGTCCAAACTTACCTGAAAAGGTGCAAATGGTCTAAAGATTAGCCAACTCCTTGAGATTGTAGTAGATTATGGAGAAAAACTTAAGCAAATATTTGAAGTATAAAATTCATTATAGTTTATAAGTATTTTCAAGTAGAAACCATAGTATCCATCATGATATATTAATGCATATGTGCTTATTGAATAAACAATTTTAGCAGTGATATGTATTTCGCAAAATCACCAAAGCTTTCTAATTTGGCTAAAGTGAAATGTCTTGCAACTATTGCTAATATTGAGATAATTGGCATGTCTATTAATATTTAGTATTTCTTAGTTCGTATTATTTCCATTTCATTTTTTTCTTCTAAAATAAAGACTTTGATGCTTATAAACCTAGTTTATTTTTACATCAAAATTAAACAAAGATATATTTATAATTTATAATGATAAAAATGGTGTCCAATAATATTAGATAGATTCAAAATTAAACATAGACTTTGATGCTTATAAACCTTGTTTATTTTTACATCAAAATTAAACAAAGATATATTTACAATTTATAATGATAAAAATGTTGTCCAATAATAATAAGCACATATTAAGGTATATGTGCTTATTGAATAAACCATTTTAGTAGTGATATGTATTTCACAAAATCCCCAAAGCTTTCTAATTTGGCTAAAGTGAAATATCTTGCAACTACTGCTAATATTGAGATAATTGGCATGTCTATTAATATTTAGTATTTCTTAGTTCGTATTATTTCCATTTCAATTTTTTTTTTCTAAAATAAAGACTTTGATGCTTATAAACCTTGTTTATTTTTACATCAAAATTAAACAAAGATATATTTACAATTTATAATGATAAAAATGTTGTCCAATAATATTAGATAGATTCAAAATTAAACTAGATTTAATTAATTATAATTAAAATGCAATTTTGTTATTAAATAAATTCAAAATCAAAGCTTTTATTGCACATTAAAGAAAAATCAAAGTTCTAATTTCCCCATTCCCTAGTGCGGAATGCGAAAATCAGAAAAGTATTTGACTCATATTTTTTCTTCTTCTTATTTCCCGATTTTCGCTTTCCACATTGCAGAATGCGGAAATCGGTACTTTGATTTTTTCTTTTCTCAATTTTTCTTTTCCGCAAGTGAAGATGTTTCATAATAAAAATAACTAAAAACCTCGAGAATCTATTTTGATCTAGATTTATTAAGTACCAACAAAATCCATAAATAATTTAAATTTAAATCTTTAAATACTTGAACAATAGAGATTTAAATACTTGAACGATACATAATTAAGATAAATTTAATTTATAATGTGTATATTAATATTTTCATTTGAAATGCTATTATTAAAAAAATACTATTAATTAAAATAAAAATCAATATATCTCAATGAGAAACAGATCTTCCGCACTCTCACACCTTCTAGATTTCTGATTTACGGTTCAGATTACGGAAGTCAGCTCCTCCACTTACGAAACGGGGTTCCCGCACTTTTACACTTTTCCGGTTTCAGAATGCGGAAGTCAACTTCCGCTTTAATCTTTCTAATTTATGATAGATAATAAACGATATTTTTCCAACAATAACATGATTATAAATATTATGACATTATTAAATGAAAATTTAAAAAATCATATTAAACTTAAACATAGTATAAAAAATTATTTTATAACATAATTCCTAGGAATCACCTTCCAGTTTGCTAAAGAAAAGTTCATATTGATATTGTAGTAGATTATGGTGAAAAACTTAAACAAATATTTGAAGTGTAAAATTCATTATAGTTTATAAGTATTTTCAAGTAGAAACCATAGTATCCATCATGATATATTAATGTATATGTGCTTATTGAATATAAATTTTAGCAGTGATATGCGTTTTGCAAAATCACCAAAGCTTTCTAATTTGGCTAAAGTGAAATATCTTGCCACTACTATTAATATTGGGATAATTGGCATGTTAATTAATATTTAGTATTTCATAGTTAGTATTATTTTCATTTCATTTTTTTTTCTAAAATAAAGACTTTGATGCTTATAGACCTCGTTTATTTTTACATCAAAATTAAACAAAGATATATTTACAATTTATTATGATAGAAATGTTGTCCTATAATATTAGATAGATTCAAAATTAAAATAGATTTAATTAATTACAATTAAAATGCAATTTTGTTATTGAATAAATTCAAAATCAAAGCTTTGATTGCACATTAAAGAAAAATCAAAGTTTCAATTTCCGCATTCCACAGTGTGGAATGCGGAAATCGAAGTATTTGACTCCTATTCTATTTTTCTTATATCCCGATTTCCGCTTTTCGCATTAGGGAGTGTGGAAATCGGAACTTTGATTTTTCTTTTCGCAATTTTTTTTTCGGCAAGTGAAGATGCTTCATAATAAAAATAACTAAAAACGTGGAGAATCTATTTTGATCTAGATTTATTAAGTTCCAACAAAATCCATAAATAATTTTAATTTAAATCTTTAAATACTTCAACGATACAAGATTTAAATACTTGAACGATACATAATCAAGATAAATTTAATTTATAATGTGTATATATATTAATATTTTTAATTTTATAATTTTTTTTTACATAATCATAGAAATTAGACATCTAATTTTTCTTGGAGTCTTTAGACAAGTTTTTGGTAAAAATGAATATTTATAACAAAATAATATTATTACAGATTATATATATATATGATGGTGGTTAACGTCCACTGAGACCAAACTTTGGTCTATCGGACCTAAAGAAGCCAATTAATTAGTTTGTTTTAAAATTGTATTCCTATGCTCAAAGAGCTTAGGGAGAAGCATCTCGAGCTCACTATAATTTTGACAAGTTAGAAGGATAGGAAGGTCGGCGTTGCAACAAAGATTAGGAAACTGAGACCTAATGTGGGTGTACGTAGTGCATCTAAGAGGAAGTGATTTCATCTTCAATGTTCCTATTCTCACGGAGATGGCAGAACCTGTCCACCCATGGTGTTTTAGGAACTGCCAAATGACATGTTTCTCTATGGAGCTTGTGAGAGTTCGTTCTTATCTTGGCTATATTAGTTTTTTTCTTTGAACTAGTTAAAACATAGAGATACTTTTGATATTGTAGAGTAGGATTGATGAACTCTTTATAATATCTTAATTTTCTTTTAGCCTCTAAATATTTCTCACACCACAGTTTCTCTTTAAACTTAGAAGTAACAATATTTTTAATGTTATTAATATTTTGCATTGCAATATTTTTGTCAATCTCCCAGTGGTTTAACCAGGCCCTGGTATCTTTATACCAACCTCGCTTGAGCCTTAGTTGGTTTTGTAATTAAAAGATAGCTTAGGAAGTATATGGTCTCCCATGTTATTGATTTTGTGCTTGTACAACAGGAGCCTAGTGATAGCTAGGCTCTCGATAGGGGGAAGACCTACTTCTATAAGGAGAAGGGGATATGGTGTATTGCTTTTAATTTTGAGGTGATACATTATAAAACACTTCTGGATTTGCTCAATCTTTCTCCAAGATTCTCTAGAGATGTTGCAACCCAAAAACTCACACCCATACAACATAACGGGAGTGACTAAAGTTTCAAAGAGGAACTTCTTTTTATCCCACATCACAAGGTTTGTTGCTTTACAATTATTTTCAAGACCAAAGTAAGCTTTCCACCCTCCATTAATCCTTTTCTCAATGCTATAGTTCCATTTGAGCTTGTGATGAATATCAATTCCTAGGTATTTGTAAGAAGACACTTTCTCCAGGTTGCTATTGTCAAACACAAAATTAGCGTAAGTGTCCTTCTTGGATTTGATAATCATAACTTTTGTTTTGTCAATTTTGACTGTCATACCCATGGTAGAGCATAAATCCTTAAGAAGTCATAGTTGCTTATCAAGATCAGATGTACACCTTGCTAGAAAAACAATATCGTCAACATAGAGAAGAAGGATGATAACTATTCCAGCTAAGAACTTGCCAACACAACCTGCTTCTTCTAAAAAACCTTCTAGCTTATTGATATAAATTCCAAATAGGGTAGGGGAGAGGGGGAAACCTTGTTTAACTCCGATGTTACACTTAATATCTCTCGACCACCCCTCGTTTCTCTTAAACTTGGCGATTACATGCTTGTATAACCTTATTGCGACAGCTCTCAACTCAAAAGGAACCTTTAGCTCATTTAACCTATTCCATAGGTTATTTCTAGGAATCGTATCGAAAGCCTTTATAAAGTCCACAAAGAAGAAAAAGAGATTGGATTTATCATTATGACACTCCCCCACAATGATCCTAAGCGTAACGATGTGGTATGTTGTTGAGTGTTGCCTTCTAAAACCCGCTTACCTTCACTTTCATGCCATCTGCTGATCTTCTTTTCCAAAATAATACCATATAACTTGGCTTAGAGGGGGCTGATCATAATTGTCTGATAATTAGAGGGGTTATTTGTATCCCCACTTTTAAAAATAGGGATAACGAGGCTTTGAGTCCAAGGTTTAGGGAACCCTTGCTTGACTGCTTGATTGAAAAGCTTGTGGATGTGAGGGATGAGGACAGGACCTCCAATTTTTAATATTTCTGCCTAGTAACCTTCAATGTCCTTAGCTTTTCCATTTTCCAGACACTTAACGCCAAAATCTATGTCTTCTAATGAGAAAACTTCTACCGTTGTAAGCAGGGTTTCAGAGTTGCCTATGACATTCGGGGATTCATAAAGCTTTTTAAGATAGGGATTCCACTTATGTAAGGATATTCTATTATTATATTTAGTTTTTCTAGTTAGAATATGCCTCCAGAATTTTTTAGGAGCCACCTTAGAGAGGTGTAAGATATTTTATTGTTTTTTATGAATATAATATATATTTATTTATTTTAGTTAGGGCTTTGTATATTTTTATCTTGTCAATTTTAAGAGACTCATCAAAAGTTTCCTTAATTTCTCTTCTCAGAGTTTTACAATCTTTATCATACCTAGGGTTGATTTTTCTATTTCTTTTATTACTTGAGACTTCAATTGAGAACTTGTTAATAGCATGTGAGAGGGTTGTAGTAAAATTATGATAGGGGTCTTCTATGTTGTCTATACTTGATAAAGGAAGCAAATTAATTTGTAAATCATTTAGAAAAAGATCATTGTTATTTCTATCAAAGATCAGGTTCTTTTGTCTATAAAGATTATCGTCTATGGGGTCTCTATGCATGACAAAATTGAGAGTTACAATTAAGGGTCTATGATCTGAGTCAGGCTTGTGGTCCTTTAAGATGTCAAAATTTATTATTTCATTGTATAAAGGGATATCGGAAATAACATAGTCTACCACGCTACTACCAAGCCCATGGATACAGGTCATATAGCTAGAATTGGACCACTTCTTTAGACTATTGCAAATTATGAGATCTTGAGCACTACAAAGCTTGAATAGCTCAGACCCAAACAAAATTTCCCCTAGATTTTCAGAGCTTCTATGGTACCTGCTAGCTAGAGTAAGGTCTTTGTCTAACCAAAGAGGATTAGAGTTGGAATAATTGCTTAGGAGAATAGATTGTTTGCTTGAAGTACAAGCATTAAAGTCACCCATTAAATCAATATTATCTTCATTCATTAGGCTATAAATACCATTCTCTAAACCATGGTAAGGACAATTTTTATCTAAATTGTTTTTCTTATAGAAGTTAGAATTAATAGGGGCAAAATAACATATTTCTATGTAGTTTTTTTTATCATTAATGTCAGTAATCTCTATCCAAATATACTGGTTGTAAGGGTATTTCTTATAAAGCCTATCATGGGGGGAGATGTTCTTCCTAATGAAACAAACTATACCCTCAATGCCTCTATGATAGGATCATTTGATCCAGATTGACCAAAGTATAAAGCCATCTATGTTAGGGACCTTAGACTCTTGGTGCTCCCAAGTTTCAACTAACAACATAATATCAACTTCATTCGAGATCCAACTTAGCTTGGGGCCTTTGTTCCAAGAAAGGATCCGAAGTTTGTTGAGTTGCTATTTATTACTATCGTTTTGGTTTCTATCTCGAATAACGCTTTTCTATTTCTGATTATTGCCCATTTTCCTTCCTTCCTAGCTTCTTTTACCTTTTGAACCTCCTTTCTTAATTCTGCTTGATCTTCTGGAATGAGATCTTCATTTATAAATATTCACATTCCTTTTAGAATTGAGGTTTTACTAAGTACATCATACTTATGGTCAGTAGAGCTCACCTTTATCTAGATGAACCTTTCTTTGTTCTTAGTTAATTTCCCCAACCTTGTTGCTTTTGTCAGACATGTTGTTTTAATTTGTAATCTATTATGTAATTCTGTCTGAGATATGGCTAAAGTATCCTCATCTAACTCTTCTTTCAAACCAAAGATTATAAGGTTCAAGGCCCTTTTGTTATGATCATGGTCTAATTCTATCAATTTTTTCATCTCCTCTTTAATGGGTTTGATGTCTAATTTACCTGTCCCACTGAGATTGTTATCAAATTTTGCTTCTAGTTCTTTAATCATGTCCTTCATTTTAAGACTTTATAAGTTTTCAACATCTCCTTATTGGGATGCGTGGTTCTTATCTTGGCTTTGTTTTTCTATTACTTGTGATCTAATCTTCATTATCTCTATTTTATTCTCTAATAGTTTTTATTTTCTATTTGTTTTTGGATTTTGTCTTCAAGAGATGTAAATTTAATTTACAGCATGGCTTCTAACTCTGTTTGTAGCTTAACTTCTCTTTCCTGTCTATGTTTCTCTAATGACTCTATATACTCATAAAGGCTCTGTAGAGTAACTGTGTTAGGTCTACCTTTGACAATATTTGGTAGATGCGGTGAATTATTCATATTTGTGAACAAAAAGAAATATATGAGCAGTAAATATATATAAGGAATGTGTGCACCTAATAAAACCATTCCAGATAACCTTCCAACCTTAGTTCAGATCAACTCGTGAAAAGAATCCACTCAAACTGTGAGAACAATCGCAGAAGAGATCAGCAAAAGAGATCCACTCAGCCCATGAGATCAATCCCAGAAGAGACGCAGTTGAAAAACAAACCTTCAAATCGCCTCAGATCGCATAGCACCAAAATTCAAGAGTTTAGAGCGATACAAAATTCTAAACTTTAGAGCGATACAAATTTCTAGATCGCACTAGAGTTTAGAGCGATCAAATTTTTCAGATCACACCAGAGTTTCCAAATCGCCTCAGATCGCACCAGAATGCAATAAGGGATGAGCAACGGATTTGGCCTCAGATTGTAGTTGAAAAAAATCGCTTTAGATTACCAGATCGCAGTTGGAATTGACCTTTGCTTAAGCCAAAAATCTACACCAAATTTCCAGATCGCAGATCGCTTCAGATTACCGAATTTGGCTCGTCGTTGGAATTACCAGATCACAGTTGGAATGAAGCTGTGAAATGACCTCCTCTCAAGAAAAACATGTCCTTGCTCTGCAAATATTTCCGTTGGCAGCCGTAGGAATTGACTTGAATCACTGCACCCTGATTTGGCCTCAGATCACAGTTGGAATTGCTTTAGATTACCAGATGGCAGTTGGAATGAAGCTGTGAAAATGCTAAATAAACCTCAACATCCGCATAAAATATATGTTTAAATTTTTAAAATAAAAATAAATGCAAAGTGTATGTATGGTTAAAAGTAAATAAATAAATTATCTATTTTTGGGTATTGAAATGGTTTAATAATTTTTTAAAGAAACCAATATAAAAATTTAGAAAATAGTTGATTACCTCCAAAAATAATGAAAAAGTAGGCCGGCTCAACAATGTGAAACTTATAATTAAATGAAAAAAAAATAGAGCATAAATTCGGGAAAAAAATATATGTTATAAAATTGAAGAGATAATCACATGGCTCACTAAAACCTGTCTAGAAACCAAAATTTTTCTATTAAAAATAACCAAATTACCTCAAAAAATAAGAAAATCAAGAAAAGTTAGTACTTCAGCATATGTAAAAGATACCTTGTTCGGTTGATTATAAAAAGCAAATCCGTCCGAGAACTATACAGAGTGCCAAGAAAAGGATGGCCTAAAAGAAAGTTAATTTGCCTAGTAATTACACATAAAGCTCTTAAAATACTAATAATTTAAAAAAAAAATGAAAGAATTTACACATCAAAAATATTTAAAAGTTAACTGCTTATATTAACCACTCACTTCTCCTCTAAAATGGAGTCATGAAAATGTAATCTTCAAAATCATATGTGATTCTATTCATAATCACTATTTTAAAATACAAATATGTGATTATAATCGTATGTTTGTATTAATAATATTATTTACATGACTCTTAATTAATATTAAAATACAGGGAGGCAGGTGCGGGGGAAGGGGGGCAGTCATCCTTGACCCTAGAGGACAAATGGTAAAAAACTTTGCTTGGGGATTGGGAGACGAGACGAACAACGAGGCTGAGTGGCTGTCGCTTCTTCACGGTCTAGAATTTCTATACAATAAATCCATCTCAAGATTTCTAGTCTTTGGGGACTCGCGACATGTTATTCTCAAAATGATATCTGGCTACCCATTTGGATCCATCAAATGTAGAAGGTTGTATAATATGATCTCTCAGCTTACACTCCTAGCTTGACTACTTCCACATCTTAAGAGAAAATAACGCCCAGGTAGATGCTCTGGCAAATACAGGTACCTCTCTCCCTTAAGGTTTCATCTCACTAAACAATGAAGAAGCTAGTCCTAAACCCATTCCCTAACCCAACCCAAGGACCTCTATCCTCATTGCAAAGCCTTGTGGAAAATATTGAGCAAAGGTTTGTTTTGATCATGGCTTTGTTAATAAGTGGTAGCCCATGCATTTTGCAAAGGGACATGTGGATTCCACTATCCTCCATCCTCTATTAGCCTCCCGCTCCTTTTAAAGCCGTCCCCTCTAGACTTAATGGCGTGCTCAGTCCTCACACTTATGCCCACACCACCTCTCATACGATGGATTTTCCTTGGGGCTTAAATAACCTCTCTCATTCCATGCACCAGTCATTCTTCCTTTTGCCTGTCAGTGGTTACTCAGTCGATGAGGTACAACTCTCCTTGCCTCCCGAGCTTGGTGAAGGGTGGTTCATACCTGTTGATTTCTCGCGTTTGTCTATTTTCTTGCCTCAATGTCTGGTTTTTGTTAGCAATTAGGCTCTTTGTTCCCCTCAGTCCCTTGCATTTTTTTGTTTTGGTGAGGCTGGTGACGCTACGCCGTCTGTGCGTCCAGCTTCTATTTTTTACGCTTTAGATATCATAAGCAGTCAATGTTTTCCCTTGGACAAACTAAGGAATCGCTTCTCGTCACTATTTCTTAGGGAAGCTGTGGGTAGGCACTCTGTCGTATTTTTCGTTTCCTTGCAGGGTTCATGGGCTCCATTTGAATGAGCGTTCTCCTCTCTTGGTTACACTAGCAACAACATTTACAGTTTCAATTTTTGCCAGAGTTATTGCAGTAAAAACTTGTCTCCTGTGTTGAGAATGGACCGCAAAAGAATTGACTCTATTGAGAGAAGGGTAGATGAAGGGTTCATTGACCTGAAGATAAACATCCAATGCCTGTCAGACTTTATTGCCATTGGAATTACAGACAATAGGGAGATTGCTAATGGGGTTAAATAGTTAGTGGAGGATGTTCGTTATGTTTCCTATCGGACTAGTTGTCACGACTCAAGAATTGATGATACTGATATGAATTTGAAAGAAATGATGGGAAAAATAGACCGCATTCAGTGGTACCTTCAGAATTTGGCGTAGTTGAATTAGGGAAGTCACATTGAGGAAGATACAGGAGCAGTCGTACAAAAAATGGAAGAAGAATCCATCACCCAGCTTGTGGGGTATCTAGACAAACTGAAATGATTCTCCCTTAGCTTATGTTTTTTTGCATATTACTAAATCAACAGTTTATCCATATTTATACTATGTCTGTAAGAACTTAGAACAACAACACTTGTATCGGCTTTAGGAGGCTCTCTTTATGGCCTTTCTTTGTTTTTGTATCTACTTTACTCCTAGAATATTATATCTGCTGTGATTTTGTACTGAATTCCTATGCACAACCTCTTTAATATACTTCTTTTTAAGTTTAGATTAAAAAAAATTAATATTAAAATACAAACCAATATTATTTAGATGACTAATATAGTACTAATATAATATCAATGCAGAGTGTGTAAATTAAGAGCGGAGTGCAGAACCCGTGAAAGTGAAGAATTACAAGTTTCAAAAGTCCAAAAGTTGACTTCCGCATCTCGAACTGGAAATCAGAAACAGAAAAACGGTGAAAGTGCAGGAACCTGTTTCGTAAGTGGAGGAGTCGACTTCCGCAATCTGAACCGAAAATCAGGAACAAGGAAGGAGACCTGTTTCTCATTGAGATATATTGATTTTTATTTTAATTAATAGTATTTTTTTTAATAATAACATTTCATGTGAAAATAAGTTAAATTTAATTTAAAAGCTCAATCTTTAAAGCTCTGAATATGTACAGATGAATCAAACGGCTTGAATCCATAATCTTCAAAAATTCAATCCATTTTTATTATAATTATAAATTTAATCCATTTTTATTATAATTATATCGATAATAAATTTGGAAAGACATATTCTTTATTTGTTTTACAATATTAATATTCCGGGCCAATGACTTGGAAACCTCTTAAATTGGAGTTGAGAGTTAATGAAATTATAAATAATTTAAATTTATATAAAAATAAATAAAAATCAACAGTTTAATTAGAAATCATATTAGAAACAATGGAAACACAAAATAATGGAAACAATGGAAACGGAAAATAATTAAAATAAAAACTCATTAAACAAATCCATTACAAAGGACCTCCCATTAAATGTTGGCACATGAGTAGCCATACGGAGTATGGATGAATGAAAACGTCCCACTATGGCCGGAATCCGGTAAATAATTTTTTTTGCAGTCTGCCCACAATGAGGTAAATAAAAAAATTGCCATCTAAGCAATCCTTGCAGTTGTTTAGCTTACAATTTCCAACATCTTGAACCATAATTCCACATTGATTGATAAATACGTGAAAACAAAAAAAAGCGGTGCGAAAACCCTGTGTAAAAAAATGGAAAAAAGGAAAAACATGTCTTGAGAGACAATTTGGCAGTGCGACGGTTGATTGAAAGCCTAACGCCCGACTAACTTGTCAAGCAAGGCACACTTTTGCGGGATTGGAGGAAGCGTGAAGAGCCAATCACCAGGGGACACATGTCAGAATGTTAGTGGCCAGGGAGATGAGGAATATTTTGATACTGCGTCTCCATTGTGAAAATGCCTACGGCGTAATTAGCTGCATGTCTGATTAGTCCAAAGTTTTACATGGTTCTCGTAATTCAAGGCAAATATCAAGTGGAATTTTAAACCTCTCCTTTTGACTAAGAGGAAGAAGCTCATAGTATGCAAGCATTTTACTAATTCCAGGTTTTATATAGTGCGACGTATGTCTAATTTTATGTGTCTTTTAATAGGCTATTTACCAATAACAACTTATAATGTTTTGCAAGTGATATAAATCTATTTTTGAAAAATAGATTTCAAATATTTCAAATAATTTTAAAATTTTAAATTGTAATTTTTGGGGGCATTATTATACGGAGACATCTAAATATTTTAAGATTTGGTCCAAACGGGGGCTTTTCATTGGAATCCAGCTATTTTTATTTTGCAAAATCTCAATTTTTTTTCTCAATAAAATGATTATATA